>JABUQX010136990.1:0-10000 GCA_015478945.1 Trachelipus rathkii
ATATATATATATATATATATAAGCATAAAGAAGATACAATTATATAAGATTATATATATATATAATATATATATATACGTGTGTGTATTTTACGAAATTTTTATCTCTCTCTATCTGTTTCCGTAATAAAATATGTATTCCAAAGACGTAACTTTATAATAAATAATACTTTACATATCAAAATATTTTTAGGAAATTAAATAAAAATATATTTTTTATTACTTCTGCTATTAAACCTCAAACAAGGAAGCTAAATTCTTTACCATAGAATATATATAGGAAAAAAAATAATAAAAATAATAATAATATTTTTATCATTTTTCTTTTTATTTGGCTGGAGAAGGGAGTGAGGGGTAACAGATAGATGAAGAGGGGGTCGGGGGGGGAACCGGTTGGATAGGAATCGAAAATGATCTTTCAGTACATACGAAATTAAGTCACAAATTACGAACTAAGGGATAATTTAAAAGGCAGATTATTATTATTATTATTATTATTATTATTATTATTATTATTATTATTATTATTATTATTATTATTATTATTATTATTATTATTATTATTATTATTATTATTATTATTATTATTATTATTATTATTATTATTATTATTATTATTATTATTATTATTATTAATTGTTATGTTATTGTTATTGTTATTATTATTATTATTATTATTATTATTATTATTATTATTATTATTAGTAGTAGTAGTAGTAGTAGTAGTAGTAGTAGTAGTAGTAGTAGTGTAGTAGTAGTAGTAGTAGTAGTAGTATTGCACTCCTACCACAATTATCCATATATCATTGTCAATTTATAGATATATATATTAAATGTTTATAATAGGGTACAATGAATATAGCAAATAATGAATACATAATTAATAAATGTCTTGTAAGGTAGGTTAAGTGTCTTAATTAATTAATCAAAATATCAATTAATTTTAATTGATTAATTAAGGTTAATTATTTTGCTAATTAATCAATTAAAAATATAATTGGTTAATATTAAGCCTGATCATAATGGCAGGCAGTGAGGCAGAGCAGCATAGATAAAGATAGCAGCATATTGTTGTTATATGGGTTAAGCATATATATATATATATATATATATATATATATATATAGTGTTATCTTTTGTTTTATATATATATATATATAAATATATATATATATATATATAAATATATATATATATATATATATATATATATATATATATATATATATATATATAGTAAAAAGAGTATATAGAGATATATATATATATATATATTTATATATATATATATATATATATATATAAACTAAAATAAAAAACCAAAGTAAATAGAAATTAAAATTAAAATTTTAAAAAATTCTCCCGTGAAAAATTTTGTTGCTCCTAAATTTAAAACAATATATATATAAATAGTGTGTAAGATTGCAGATATATATATATATATATATATATATATATATATATATATATATATATATATATATATATATATATATATATATATATATATATATATATATATATATATATATTATTTATTTAATTTTGATAACTGAAGAAGTAAATAAGGATGTCCATACAAATAAGTAGCTTATACGATCGAATTTTAAACCTGAGGAAGGACATTTTAAAAGTTTTTTGTAGGAGAAAGACTCAGAAATGAGTTCGCTGTGTTGTGAAAACACACTTCGTGTTCCGGTAAGTTAAATGAGAACCTAGCCCACAATGGTTGAGAGGTCAATGGATGACATTTGTAAAAAAAAAAAAAATTGATTATTTAGAATTTCTAACGATGCCAACAAAACTTAATCTAACCATACTTAACCTAACCTAAAAACTAACCTAACGCAACCTAAATTAACCTAACCTAACCTAAACTAACCCAACTTAACCTAACCTAACCCAACCTAATCAAACGTAACCTAACTTATCCTAACCTAACCTAACCTAACTTATCCTAACCTAACCTAAATTAACCTAACCTAACCTAAACTAACCTAACCTAACCTAACCTAACCTGGCCTAACTAACCTAACCTAACCTAACCTAACTTATCCTAACCTAACCCCAAATTAACCTAACCTAACCAACCTAACCTAACCTAACCTAACCTAACCTAACTTAACCTAACCTAAACTAACCTAACCTAACGCCTGTGACAGGCTGTACGGGAATTTTTTGATGTCTTGTCGACCAATTGACCTGTCGACCATTTTCCAAATATATATATTTGGGCTAGTCCCCAAAAGTGTATTAGGAGGAGTTGTTCATTTCCCTTTTATCAACAAGAAGTTAACCGAACTATAAAACACTTGATATGTTTCCGACATTCATTTATTTTCCAGTCGAATCTTGTATCAGTCTTATCTACTAACATAATTGAATGAAAGCTTTAGTGAACATCGCCAAGCGACAGAACTAATTCATTGGTTGGCCTTCGCTTGTGAGAAGAAATCAATTCAGTGATTCTTGCTTGTGAGAAGGAGATAATCAATCCAGTGACCAATCGCTTGTGAAGTAGAGGAAATCAGTCTTGTGACTTTCGCTTTTGAGGAGAAGGAGGGAATCAATCCAGTGACCTCTCGCTAGTGAAGAGTAGGAAATCAATTTAGTGATTCTCGCCTATAAGGAGAAGGTAATTAATCCAGTAACTACTAGCTAATGAAGAGGAAAAAATTAATTCAGTGACTCTCACTAGTGAGGAGGAAAGAATCAATCCAGTGACTCTGATTGTGAGGAGGAGAGAATCAATCTAAGGAGCTCTATCTCGCTAGGAGAAAAGGAAAGAAAACGAACTGCGCTCTCAATCCAACATGTTCAATGAAGGTAGCTTAAGTGCATCAACCGTTGGGGTGTATTAATTACTAATGTACTGGATGCAAATTTAAAACACCCGTGATAATACAAAAAATTGTAAAAAATTCTCAGCATTTGTGCAGGTATTTCTAATAAAACATGCAAATACGCTTATTTAAGTGAATGCTGATATCTGATGCATTCTAATGTCGGATGTCTGATAGACGTAGCAATGTCGATGTGATACACATTTTCACGGATGTGAATGCGGATGCTGATGCTGATGCGGATGTAAAATAATCTCCGTTAGCAAAGGTGAAAAGGTTTATATTCTTTTAAGTTCTTCAATGTATTACAAATATTTTTGTTTGTCACCATATATACGAGCGATTGAAAGTTGGCGTCAGTAGTACATTGTTTCATCTATATGAGTGTTTTAAACGCCCTCAATAACCTCTTCAGCTGGCGTTTGTGAGGCGTCAGAATCCTTTGCGACTTTTTTTTTTTTTTTTTTTTTTTTTATGCGCTCTTATAAAAGGGGTCGTAGGGATGACTGAGCACTGCAACGAACCATCTCTTTTGCAATGCGCACCGCACTGCACCGATGTATTGACAAATTCTACTAGGAAGGAACTTCCTAGAGCTTACCTCCATGAATAGGGCAGAGCCCGTGAGGTGCAATTTTTTTTTCTTAATTGTTGAAGAGTTTAATATGATTAGCAAATTAATATCATAATTTTAGACTCAATTTGCTTCTATATTAGATTTTGATCTTATTATTTTAATATTTGTGGAAATTTTTTTGTTTCACTTTTATTAATTTATTTATTTATTTATTTATTTATATATTTATTTATTTATTTATTTACTTAATTGTTTATTTTTTCATTCGCTTTAACGTAGGAGGAAAAGCAATTAACTATTCGAACACGAGAAAAGATAAACGATCTTTTAGGTCAAGTTAACTAAATCAAGGGATATTTTTTTACCCCACTTTTCCTCCTCAACCCTTCCCCCCAACCTCCTCCTCTTCTCCCCCAACCTCCTCCCACTTCCCCCAATGTTTAGGGAATCCATTCGTTGTCCAAAATAATCGATAAAGACAACTTTGCCCTGTAAAAAATAATTAATTTTCTTACTTTATTTTTTTTTTTTACATAAAAAAAAGTAATTAAAGGAACTTTGAAAACTGCTAATCCATAGAGTTCGATAAATTAAAATAAGTTTCGAAAGTAGCCTATAGCCGTCATCAGGCGATTTAAAGATAAATCCCGTAGCTCCTAGGAGAGACTGTACATAAATTTTAAGAATTTCCTTTTGTTTTATGTCAAATTTTATAAATTTGACAAATTTTGTAAATAAAGCGTGCCCAAGCATTATTGTATGTTGAAAAGGGCAAGTATATATGGTATTCCTTCATATTATGAGAGAATCATGTCTGAAGTGACATGATACTCTCATACTATGAGAGAATCATGTCACTCCAGACTTTTTACCGAGAGAGCTTCTCTTAATAACCCAATTTAAAACACGGCATAAGTAAAAATTAATTCACTATAATGTCTTTTCCTTTGCTATTACTACTACTACGTGTAATATTCCATCCTTTATATTTTATTTATATACTTTACAGCCATTTTTATTACTCAATCTTGAATAATATTCATTTCTTTGAGCATTATTCATTCTCAGATTCTTATCTCATTCATACGTCACTCAAATTCATGTTCGTCATATATTTACTCGAGTCGAGCTTGCCAATGAATAACCCGAGTTTAGGAGCGCCGAAATTAATCGACCAAAAGGCTCTCCTCAATCTACGAAGGGGAAGACAGTTATTAAGGGTTCTTTTGTAATAATAAACTCATCATTCTCGCCTTTATTGGCTGAATAACTCCCATGTGAGGAATGCAAAATATATATTACGGCCTATTCATCATATGAAAATCGGATTTTCTTCTCTATAAATTACAATATCCAAAAGCTAGATTTATTTATTTTTTTTTTTTTGTTTTGTTAATAAAATTGATCAAATTTAATCCTTACCTGCTTAATAACTATTATAAATTAAATATAAATTATTGTTCCAAGTTTAGTTATTTTAGTAAATACTGGGGCAGAACCAATATGTATTGTTTGCTAAAAACATTTTAATGTTAATTTCCAACACTATATATATATATATATATATATATATATATATATATAATCGGAAAATATATATATATATATATATATATATATATATATATATATATATATATATATATATATATATATATATATATATATATATATATATATATATATGGCCAGCATCCCGAAAAGTTCAGGCATGTAACTAGAAAACTATAACATATACACGAAAATAAATATCATTTTATTAATCAGGAGACATTTTTACCGCAGAAATTTAAAAAAAAAATTAATTTATTCTAATATTTATTAATAACTCCATATTAATATTAGTAAAAAGTGCAGGCTCTAATTGACTTGAAAGACCTTCAAAGCTGCAGTCTCGAGAGAAAAGTTGCCAAATGTCGCTTTATAATATAATTGGACAAAATATTATTTTTTTCTTTTTATATCCTTCTTTTTTAGGGGGGAACAGCGGGGGGACGAGTCCCCCTGTCGTCCCCGGTGTAGGCCGAGAAACCCGTGACCTATCTATCGTTCTGTTTACCCGGGTATTTGTCCGTTTAAAAAAAAAATCAACATTTGGCAACTTTCCGTCATCAGTCGTAGTGAGCGGCATCATCGAATTGTCAAAAAACTAATATTTTCAAGATTTTTAACAATTTTAATTTTTTAAAAAGCGTTATTTTTTTTATTTTTTTTTAATTTCTGCGGTAAAAATGTCTCCTGATTAATAAAATGATATTATTTTCCTTCTTTTATTTTTCTAGTTACATGTCTGAACTGATGCTGACTTATATATATATATATATATATATATATATATATATATATATATATATATAGTATATATATATATATATATATATATATATATATATATATATATATATATATATATATATATATATAAATAAGTAACTATGTTTTCAGCCTTAATAATAATATTATTATTATTTTTATTATTATTATTATTATTATTATTATTATTATTATTATTATTATTATTATTATTATTATTATTATTATTATTATTATTATTATTATTATTATTATTATTATTATTATTATTATTATTATTATTATTAATATTTTATTATTATGGTGGTGTCATTAGTAAGTAAGTACTTTGTAGTGATAATATTAGATAATCTGTGGTGCATTACCCGCGCACGCCCCCCCGCACACCCCACACACACGTATATATATATATATATATATATATATATATATATATATATATATATATATATATATATATATATATATATATATATATATATATATATATATATATATATTTTTTATTTATGATGCGAATGATTTGATTTTGTGTGGCGAATCTGAAGAGAGTTTGAGAGGATTGGTAGAGGGATTTCTCAAGGTGTGTAAAAGGAGGGGTTTGAAAGTAAACGTAGATAAGAGTAAGGTTATGGTTGTGAGTGAAGACAGTCCTCGGTGTGCAGTTATGTTGGATGGTGAGCAACTGGAGCAAGTATCTCGGTTTAAATATTTAGGATATTTGTTGGATGAAAAAGGAACGGATGATGCAGAATGTAGTGGAAAAGTTATGAATGGTAGGAAGGTGGCAGGTGCAACTAAATCTTTGGTGGATGTAAAGGGACTAAGTTTTGAGTGCGCTAAGGTCTTACATGAGGTTATGTTGTTACCTGTGTTAATTTATAGTAATGAGACTATGGTCTGGAATAAGAGGTATATATCTACAGTACAATGTGTTCAGATGAACAATCTTAGTGGCGAGTTCGGTGTTAGAAGAATTGATAAAATGAATAATGAACGCATTAGGGAGTTGTGTGGAGTGAAGAAAGGAGCAAATGAGAGAATAAATGAAAGCACATTTGAGATGGTTTGGTCATGTGGAAAGGATGGATAACAGTCGGTTTGTTAAGGGGGTATATAGTGGTGAGTGTGCTGGGAATCGACTGACAGGGAGATCGAATAAAAAGTTTATTAAGTCAGTAAAGGAATGCCTGGAAGAGAGAAATGTGAGTTTGGCCGAGGAGAGAAGAAAGGTGCGTAATAGGAGTTAATATCGGGGTTTTGTGAGAGGGCATGGTTGTGGCTCACCAGGGCCACGGGATGAACCCCACATTGACGAAATGCCATAGTGAGGGTCAGTCGCAGTCCCGTAAAGCCCTAGGGTGGATTTTTCTGACTGCGACAAGTTTTCACTTAAGGGTATAAAGGGAGCGGTAAGGCTGGCCTTACTTTTCGTCTTGTGTCATATTCTTCTACTACTTTTTTTTTGTTTCCGGTGCATGTGACGCACCTTACCCCAGTCATGGGGAGAGAAGGTGGGTGATGATGATGATATATATTTTTTTTTCAATATACTTTAATCGCTTGCAATATATACTCGTATTAACAAATTTTCTTTTCAGTTTTGTCTTTCTGTAAAGAAAGTACAGAAACATTGGAATAATCAGCTCTCTCTCTCTCTCTCTCTCTCTCTCTCTCTCTCTCTCTCTCTCTCTCTCTCTCTCTCTCTCTCTCTCTCTCTTTTTCTCTCTCTCTCTCTCTCTCTCTCTCTCTCTCTCTCTCTCTCTCTCTCTCTCTCTCTCTCTCTCACTCTCTCTCTCTCTCTCTCTCTCTCTCTCTCTCTCTCTCTCTCTCTCTCTCTCTCTCTCTCTCTCTCTCTCTCTCTCTCTCTCTCTCTCTCTCTTAGTCATTATCATAATAACTTTTTAAATTTTTTTAATAGAATCTCCATTTAGTATTAATGAAATTGATTTTAAACTTATATTTTGTTTATTTTTTTCCATCAATATTTTCGCATATCTTTGTCTAATCTGTTTGTTTACTTGTTGGAAAATTTATCAATCCGTCTATCTGTCTCATTAAATATATTGTTTATATTGTTTATCAAGTTGCTTGTTTACCTGTCCAATTGATTGTTTATGACCTTCTGTTGATTTGTCTGTTTATGTCTGCCTGATTGTCGTGTCTCTATAAGAAGGTCTGTCTGACTGTCATGTCTGTCAGTCTGTTATCTCCTCTGTCAATATGTTCATTGGTCTCTCTTGCCTGTTTTCTTGTTTTCTGCTCTGTTCATCTGTTCATTTTTCTGTTTGTCTGTCTTTATAACTGTCTGTTTCCTGTGCTCTTCTCAGTCAATCTGTCCATCTGTTTGTCTGTTTGTCATGCCTGTATGTCTCTCTTACCTTCAATCCATTTGTCTGACTTTCTATCTTGTCTGCTTGCTTGTTCTCTCCTTTGCAAATCTGCTTGTTGTCTTGTCTGTTTTCCTGTTCTCTGTTTTGTTTATTTACTAATTTGTCTGTCTGTCTTAATGACTATCTGTTTCTTTGCTTCCTGGGCTCTTCTCAGTCAATCTGTCCGTCTGTCTGCCTTTTCTGCATGTCTCTCCTACCTTCAATACATTTGCCTGACTATTTTTTCTGCTTGCTTGTTCTCTCTCTCTCTCTCTCTCTCTCTCTCTCTCTCTCTCTCTCTCTCTCTCTCTCTCTCTCTCTCTCTCTCTCTCTCTATCTATCTATCTATCTATCTATCTATCTATCTATCTATCTATCTATCTATCTATCTATCTATCTATCTATCTGCTTTTTTTTCGCAAGTAATCCTCTTTCATTTCACACTCGTGATTTTGTGCATTTTTATCAGTGGAAATTTTTTTGTTGTGAAGAATAATCGAATCTCGACATCGATTGAGCAAAAATTTCTCTTTTTCTTTATTCAAAATTAAATGAAAATTTTAATTAAGAGAAATTTTAAAACGATGAATTTTACATTTACAAAATTGAATCATGGGAAAGTAATTAAAAAGAAAATTAAAATTTAAACAAATAAATATTTAAACTAATAAATAAAAAAGGGGGAGGGGAATAAAATGAAATTAATGAGAAAATTATATATATATATATATATATATATATATATATATATATATATATATATATATATATGTTATATATATATATATATATATATATATATATTTATATATAGTAGTATATATATATATATATATATATAAATATATATATATATATATATATATATATATATATATATATATATATATATATTTATATAAAAGGAAGTGGAGATAGAAGAAGGAGAGTGTTTTAGACCTTACTAGTTAAAAGCATGTGAATGAGCATAGCAGATTAGATTAGGATGTTTGGCAAAGAAAAGGAAGACTATGTAGATAGACAAATTGCATGAAGGTGGAAAGCTCTAGACTCCACCTGCTCAGGAAGGGTTGTGTGAGTGGAACCACCAAAGATTTGTGATGTATAAATCCATTCAAGGACGAATGTCGAGTTTATACGGAGAAACAAACATATTGGGTTGTTTGAAGAAATACTGAACTCACTTCTGAATTCGAAACCTTTTAGGAACCTTTTTTGGTGAAAGAAGCAATGTTCTTATCCTTCCATGAGATATAACGAGGATAAAAGGAAAAAATTGAGAATATTTAGAACATAAAAAAGTTTAGGTTTTGTTTTTTCGAAGAAGATATCATAGTTGTGTGAATGACTAGATCGAATAAATAGATGAAGGAACTAAGGTTTTGTTGCATTAATAACTGTCGGATTTTCTTTACCCATTTAGAAATACGAGAAGGATCAGAAGTCAATTTGCCCCAAGGTTGTCCTCCAATTATCGATTGGGGTCTTGAGTTGGTATTCTTTTAAATTGGCAAAATACTGAAGAGTGAAACCTTCAATAAAGGAGTCGATAGGTGATAAAGTTGCAGATAGAAAACCATTAGTGAAATGCCTGAAAAGAGTTGGTGGTAGGACAGAACCTTGAGAACACCACTATTGATAAATTTTAAGGATGAACGGTGGACTCCTACTACAGACCAACAGAAAGACCGGAAAGGAAATTGGAAAGGATATCACAAAGAGAAGGATATACACAGAAAGTGCAAAGCTATGTGTGTGTGTATAGTGTGTGTGTGTGTGTGTGTGTGTGTGTGTGTGTGTGTGTGTGTGTGTGTGTGTGTGTGTGTGTCAGACTATATCGAGAGCTTTTTATATATAGCTGGTGTCACAGTAATAGATTCAGGGAAATACTCAAGA
>JABUQX010136990.1:12500-15932 GCA_015478945.1 Trachelipus rathkii
TTTTGTCCTTGTGGAAATTGTTGTTATTTTTCTTGCTGTTATGACAGTTGTTAGTTGCTGTTTTTATAGGCGATGTTTGTTACTGTTGTTGTTTTTGCTTTTGTACTTTCCATTGTAGATGTTTTTTTTTTAGCTGTAGCTGATAAAGCAACTATTGATAATGGCTGTGAACCGTAACCTGTATATATATATATATATACGTATATATATATATAGTTATTATATGATATATATATATAATATATAGCCGTATTATATGATATATATATAAGATATATATGATATAGATTTTATATATTATATATAATTATATAAATATATATATTTATATAATATATATATATAATATATATATATATATATATTATTTATATAATAATATATATATATTATTATAAATAATATAATATAGTATTATATATAATATATATATATAATATATATATATAAAATATATATATTATTATATAAAATATATATATATATATTAATATATATATATATATATATTATATATTATATATATATATTATATATTGTATATATATATATATATCTATATATATTATATATATATATTTATATATATATATATACTATATATATATATTATATCACAAACACACACACCACACATAATATATTATATATATTTCTATATATATATAATATATATTATATAAATATTATATATATATTATATATGATTTATATATAATATATATATATATATATATTAATATTATATATATTATTATGATATATATAATATAGTATATATATTTATATATTAATAATACAAAGGTGGGCATTAACCGTTTAAGCGTTAATCCGTTAATTAACTCGTTAAATTTTTGGTTAACTTTTAACGCAATTTCCGTAATTTCAAAAAAATTAACGGTCTATTAACGAGTTAAAATTTTCCCCTACATTCGTTAACCGTTAACTTAATTTACGAGTTTATAAAATATTTTCTTATCAGATTTTAAATTGTATTAGATTCAATTAGATTCGATAAGAGATAAACTTTTTTTTTTTCAATTCTAAGCGTTTTCCTAATGGCTCAAAATGTGTTTATATTTACTCGGTTATTTTCCAGTTTAGTAATGTTTAACACAGGGTTTGGAACAAGCCCCGAGTTTTGAAATGGAATGTGCTTACGTGCTGACCACCACCCCTCGTTCAACTATATTTTATATGCATTAATACTAGCACTTTCCCTCGTGTTGGAAGGCACGCACATGTCCAACTATTCCGAAACAAGGAAGCGCTCTGATTCTTCTAAACTATGCGGCCCTATAAGTCTCACCTTGTATTCTATCCAGATCTTTGAACCCTTCTCAACTCTCACTTCTTAGACTATCTGAATCTCATTCTCTTCTTTCCGATCGCTAGTACGGCTTTTGGTGTTCAAAGTCTACTGGCGATATAGTTTCCTATTTAACCGATTTATGGTTTTTCGCTCTTAGGAAATACGGGCAGACTTGGCGTATGGCGCTTGACATATCAAAGCATTTACCGCGTATCGGCAGCGCATCATTGCTCTCCAAGTCTTCCTCCTTTCCTCCTTCTTTTGTTTACTTATGTCTAGCTTTCTTTCAAGTCGCTAACATCGGCTATGGTTGATGGAGTGATCTTCTTCTTCTTTTTTGTCAATAAGTGGAGTTCCTCAGGGTTTCGTCTCATCTCCTACTTTATTCTACTTTTCATTAATGATTTCTCAACCTGCACATCTAACTCTATCTCACCTACATGCCGATGACTCGACCCTTAATTCTTCAACTCATTCCAATTCTGCTTCTTTTACTCCTAGAATTGACTCTCGTCTTAAATCTTCGATTCTATTCTTGTGCTAGATACAATTTGCGGGTGGGGTCGTCTGCAACCTTGTGAAATCAATTCTTTAAAAACCCAAAATCTACAATCTCCCTCTCTAAATACCTTCTAACTTTCCTATCTCTTTTGACTGTTCTTTCGTCTCTCCTGTTGACAATAAATATCCTTGGCCTAAACATAAAAAAAATGTCTTGGAAACTCACATCACAACGGTTGCTGGGCGGCCTCAAAGAAACTGGGAGTTCTGTTTAGGACTGCGAGACATTTTTTCCTCTTCTCAGTTGACTCATGCTATACAAGGGTCGTCATGCCGGCTTGTATAGAGTAACGTTCTCATCTGGGAGCTCTGGTTTAACCCGGCTTTTGGACGGTCGAGTCCAAAAAGCCAAAAGGCTAATAAACTGTTATGTACTTTCTAGTTCACTTGACTGTATCTTTGGCGGCCGCAATGTTGGTGCTTTATCTCTCTTCTATAGGTATCGCAGCGGCGGGTGTTCGAGGGAACTTACCATCGCGTACCACCACCTTTACGACGCCCTGTAGCACAAGGAGTGCTGTATCTGCCCACGAGTTTTGTGTAGATATTAGTAATTCCAGACTAGTTTGCTGCGGTGTTTCTTTTTTTACTTCCACCACTGTTCTGTGGAACTCTCTTCATCTTCTGTTTTTTGCTGCTGAATTTAATCTCCTCACTTTCCAAAGCCTGCGTCTATGTTCAGCTGCGTAATTTGCGCTAGCGCGATGAAATTTTGGCGTGCAACATACCCTCCTTGAATAGGGCTCTGCCCGGTGAGTGGTGTGATAACTGTAAAAAAAAAAAAAATTGGAAGACAGGTTAACGTTAAACGATTAACGTTAATTGCTACATTCCTTTACACGATAACGCTTAATGATTGACGAGCGTAATTTTTTTTTGTTAACGATTAAGGAATTAACGCGTTAATTTCTCAAATTAACGCGGGCCCCACTTTGCTTATATATATATTAATATATAATATATATATATATTATATATATATATTTATATATATATATTATATAATAATATTATTATATAATATATATTATAAATAACTGCATGCACACTTCATCAGCCAATTAAAAAGAATGAGAACACACAGAAGATGAGGGGAATATAAGAAACGGATGAGGGGTAGATCGAGGTCAAATACTTTTCCCTTTGGAAGCCCCCCCCCCCCCCTTTTTCTTCGTCCACATCCCTCCCTCCAACCCTCTTGGCACCCCCCTTGGTCCCCCCCCCTGTGAAAATCATCCTTTGAAGTGATTTCGAAATAGATTTGAATAGTCGAAAGTTTCACGCTTTTGAATTTGGTGAATGAAAAGAAAAAAATTATTCATTGAAATTCCTTTCCTGGCTTTTGAAGAACCGAAAACCATTTGGAAAGTTTAATCACGTGTTTAATAAGTTTTAATGAAAGTAGGGTAACATTTTTTTTAGGGGGGGGGGGTTCTGCTTCAGGAATCGTCAAGGGGGGGAGGGGGTAGCGTAACGATGTTGGTGGATATCGACTTCAATAAGATGTTAAAAATAATTGGAAGTTTATTTAACCTTTTTTTTATACTTTTGATATGTGG
>JABUQX010136991.1:0-18182 GCA_015478945.1 Trachelipus rathkii
AAAAATACAGTGATTAGTGTGATTATAGTGAAAAAGTATTGATTTTGTGTTTTGAAATATAGTGTTTAGTGATAATAATATAATAATAGATACTTTACTGTATGTGTTTGTATATGTATGTATATATATGTACTGTATAATGTATTAATAATATTATTCTTTTATTTATATTATATCTATACAAAAAAGCACCCGGTAGCTCAGTGTGAGAGCACTCGACAAACAAAGCGAGGGTACCCAGGTTCGCCACTTGTGGTCGGGTGGGAGAATGGTGAATGCTATCTCTCCTGCGCTTGCTCACTCACTGAATTCGACGTTAAATTGCCAGTACACCGCCTCCTAGATTATTGTCAGCCCGATAACTTAGGTTGTTTTTATTTCTTCTTCTATAAAAAAAAGATATTATATATTATATACAATATATATATACGCTAGTATATATATTATATAATTATCACATAATATAATATTATTATATATTATTATAATATATATTTATCGTTTATATATATATATATATATATTATATATGATATATATAATTAATATATTTAATATATTATATATATATATTATTATATATATATTATATATATAAGTATAAATAAATATATAGTTATATATAATATATATACTATATACTATATATATATATATATATTATATATATAATATGAGATGCTTAGTTGTGATTTCTTTTTTTAATCTTTTTTTGTTTTTTTATCGTTATTATCATTTGACTGATGTCCCTGTCTTCACCGATCGCATGTTGCTGAAGATTTCATCGTTATCTTGGTGACATCTTGGAAATCGGTATTAGTGTTCGACGAAAATAGGCACGTTAAACTGAGACTGGTAGACCTGGGATTAACGGGTAACTGAAGTTTTATTATTATATTTTCATTTATTTTCTTTTTTTTCTTCTTCTCTTCCTCTTTTCTTCTTTTCTTCTATCTTCTTCTTCTCTTCTCTTCCTTCTTCTTCTTCTTTTCTTCTTCTTATTCTTCTTACTTCTGCTTCTTCTTATTATTATTTTTTATTATTATATTATCATTATTATATTATTTATTATTATTATCATTCATTATGTTTCATTATTAATACAATAGCGCTTCATTGAGGTTATACTGGTAAATACATATAATATCCTTAGACGTAATATTCACCCACCATCTTTTGCCAAGACTGGATGATCACTGTCAAGCCTTCACAAGCATCTTTAGCAGGGGTTCTCAACCTGGGGTTCATGGACCACCCTAACGGGTCATGCAATGGTTATCAGGCGAGTACCCCAGGCCCAGATAAACGAAAGCCATCACAGAAAAGCTTCCTGATCGTGATCCTGAAAAAAATTACCCGTCATTAAATTCGTGTAAGCCCTTGCTACTTGAGCCACTCGACAGAAAATTCCTGATCAGTGATCCTGAAAAAAACAGGACAGACTGAGAGGGATCATGGCGTGTCATGTTTACGATCTATCCCTAGCTGCTTAATTATGATCTGTTTAAATCTCATCTAAGATTCCTGAGGTAATTTCTACGAATGTAGTGTAGCTTAATTTTTATTTGACTATTGTATTTTCACCTGTTTAAAAAATTTCTAAATATACAAAGCTTAATACCATATATTGCATTTGTATATTTGGATCTAGCTCATATGATATGAAATTTGTCCTTTGCTTGCAATAAATAATTTGGAGGAGAAGTCAACGCAAATCCAGCCAATTCGTTAGCAAAAGTGCTTTAGCCAGCGGAGATGCGCAAGAAATCGAAAGCATCAAGCCTGTCAGGCTTTCTCGCCGCAGTGTAGAATCTGCAGACATTTGAGTTTTACTCGAGAACCTCTATTCACAAAAGTCTACTTATGAACTATGGATCACCGTTTAAGTTGCAACATGTTCCAAAACGTAATGCCAGCCAGGCCAGACATATACTGTATCAGTCATGAACTTGTCCAAAGATGAACTCAATTTGCGACGCCTGAGGTCAAAGGAAAAAATGATTCGAATGAATTCAATTCAAGAGTACGTTGAAAACTTTTGTGCTGCGTTGGCACAAGCCTATCCTCGTTTGGTAAAGCGAGCTATGAGGAGTGCTCTGGTTCCATTTTCTAACACATACCTTTGTGAATCAGAGTTTTCAACACTTGCTCCTATCAAAACGAAAAGTCGAAATGTGGATTGAATGTCAAAGATGACAATCGTCTCACCTTGTCAGACACCACTTCACAGTTCACGTATTCTTAATTCAACGATAATCACAAGATACAACCACTCATTGAATACAAGTAGTATAACGAGAGTAGTAGTTATTTAGTAGCTTGCAAAACGAGAATTACATGATAATATGATAGGCCTCACTTTTGATTACAAGTATTTGCTTTCATCGAGGTTACTTTAACAATTCCATCAACTTTTGAGATGTTATATATGTTAGAGACAATCAATGTCAATAAATAAAGTACATTATACACATTGTATCATTATTTATTTTATTGTATTCAATATTTTCTTGAAGTGAGGTCCATACTTTCATTCATATACTTAAGGGGTCTTGTGGACAATCAAAAAGATTAAGTAACCACTGTTTTCAGAGAGTGTTCATTCTTCCGGGGATACTATTAGATAGGAAAAGTTTAGCTATGTGAGAGCTTTTTTTCATCTTGTGTCCTCTAGTCAGAACGAACTTCTTTTTGTGTGATATTAGGGATTCTGAGACCCTTTATTGGTTTTGATAATTTTATTAAAAATTGCAATAATAATATATAAAACTATTCATTCCAGCTGATAAATCAAACTGCATTAAAATATCTGAATAATTATTATATAAATAGTAGGTATATATATATAAATAGTATATCAATATATATAATAGTAGATTATAATACTAATATATGCTAATATAACTTATTAATTAAATATATATACTAATAAGTATCTGGATATATAGTATATAGATATATTATATAGTTTGATAAGTATAAAATATATCCATACATTATATATATTACTAGGATATATTATCTATATAATACATCATATATCTCGGCTGATTAGATGTGGTTGTCAGTACAGCCATGTATTGAAATAATGCCAGAAACCTAAAAATTTATGTTCCGATTATAAATAATAAAATATAAAAATGAAATTATTTATTTATACTTGTAGCTAACTAGTCTTTTACTTATAGACATAGCTTATGCAGACTATCAACCATATTTTATTTTAAACTATTTTCGTTTTTACTGACTTCTTATTACGCTCACCCACACACACACACCACACACTTCAACACACACACCACACACCGTATATATATAAAGTATATATATAATATATATATTATATATATATATATATATATAGATATATATATATATATGTATATATACTATTAATATATATTAATATACTAAGTATATATTATAGTATATATTATAATCGTATACTATATATATATATATATACAATATACTTAAATATATTATAATATATTATATATATATATATATATACTTATATATTAATGCTATATTAATATATATATATTATTATTCTAGATGTATACTCTTATATTAATGTATATATATACGGGTTAGTATAGAGTCTAGTATGATCTAATACGTTCATACGATTATTATATATCTGATAATAACACCTAGTATATCTATAACTAACTATATATAACTTACGTATATGTATCTAATAGTACTATACCGCGACTGCTCATACGACGAGCCATAGATAACGGGTATTAATATAGTAAATATTAATGATAGTAGTATATTTACTTAGTGCCCAATCTACTACTGAAATAGATACACTATCCATTAATAATAATAACGAGGCTAAGTCTAACGATTATATACTATATATACTTATATACGTTTATATTTATCTATATATGTATATATAACAGTACATATATATATATATTACGAAATATTATATATATATTAAATATATAAAGTATCTATCTAACATATATTATAAGGTGAATATGAAGAGCAACCAGTTAACTTTTGTATGAGAAATATTTATACTTTAACTACAGACCTACCTTTAGTAATCTCTACTAAATTATTATATATTCGCACATTTCTAAACTATGTAAATGGGACTTTATTTCGTATACTATTATTTTAATATATTATATATATAGCTAACGAAATTAAATATATTACTATAAAATTATATAAATCTTTATATATACTATATATAATCTAATATATGCCTATATCATGCGTATTAGGTCGCTAATATATATAATACTTATATTATTAGTCATATCTTTATCATATTAATATAGCTATGTATATATAATAGTAGTTTATATACACATAAAGTAAAACATACAGTACTATTATGGTTTATCTATTATAATACTTATCTGAAATTTTAGTATTTAATATATTATAATAGTTATATATTATTAATTATATTTTACTAAACACTATATTTTATATATCCTGATCCATATTAGTTTACTAGCTTTCATTTACTTCTATAATCTATATATTCATTATAGTAACGTAAACTTTACTATACAGGCTATACCTACTTCTATCAGCCTTTGTGAGTATTCATAACGAGTATCTGATTAACGATTCATTCCAGTAGAATTTGACCTTTCTAGGCTAGGTTTGCACCTTTGAACAGAAGGCACTCCAGTATGGCAAGTCAAAGACACCTTCAAAGAGGTCCATCATGTGATCTTCATTTTCAACTTCACTACAGAAATATTATAAAAAAATAATGAATAACTTTCGTGTATATATGTTATTAAGTCATAAACATTTTCGAAACACTAATATTAATATATATCAATTTATATTTATAGTATTATTATATATTTTATTATATATTATATTATTATCTATATATTATATATATTATATATATATTTATATACATAATCTTATATATATATTTATTATATTATTTTATATATTTATATTATATATATATATTTAATAATTATAATAATAATATATACAGATGATATGATATTATATTTATATATATTATATATAATTAATACGTAATGAATAACTTTCGTGTATCATGTATATTAATTTGATTATAATTTAAGATTATATATAAAATTATCTTTCTTTATATACAAGTGCTACATTCATATCGTAGTAATACGATTATATATTAATACTATTATTAACATATTTAGCCTATATATTATATACTATCTATATTATAATATACCTTGTACTTTATAGGGTTAAAAACTTGTAGATTGGTGGATTATTCTCTTTGTGAGAAGCACCCTAAAGGGATTGTTAATTATGACATCCATATTTTGAATGATATTTTATGAAACATAAGTAGAGATATGCAATAAAAGTAAAGTAATAAGTCCCTCGTTGAGATACTCTCTGTAGGCAATTGCAAAGTCGCAGCCTTTCCAGTGCGTTTTCCACTTGTCTCTGACTCTTCGTTTAGCGGCGAAAGTTGGTGATCGAAATTCGAGTCGCCGCAGCCTTTCTCCTTGAAGTTTGATCGCTCTTGCCTGGGAGGATTTCTGAAGAGAGTATCTGAGTGAGATTTTCTGATTATGATTCATTAAAATTTGCATATGTATGACTTTATCTGACTGAAGAGTTTCTCAAAATGACGCGAGTTTATATCTATTTTCACTTTGACTTATCGCTAGAACATATTGTCGCGCAGAATTTAGCATGCATAAGTTACGACATAAATTAAAAGTTACAAGTTATTAAATGAGTGCACATTATTTCTGCAGACCGGGATTGAGAAAGTTGTTTATAAATTATCACTAATTTGCTCTTTCTTAGATATGAAAGTTACCTTTCAAGAAGCATATTTAAATTATGTCCGAAAACATAAGTAACCAGACAAACATATGAAGGAAAATAGTATACAGAAATTTGAAAAATTAAATCAGCATAACTGGTTACATCCGAAAGTCTAAACATATATCAAATATTTTGAATTAATAAAAATACAATCAATTTGTAATACGAAAATACAGAGTTGCATTTAACATAAGCATATGTTGGTTAATATCCGTTAGTATAAACAACATACAAACATTTCAAAACAAAATATATACATAATGATGGATAATAAACATTAAATTATCACAGACAACTAGTTAGATTAATGCCACATCGCATCGAACCGTTGAATCCAGGAAGGTCTTAGTATAAGGCGTTTCTAATGTATCATCGATTTGATCCCCCCTCGCAAGAAAAAAAAAACCCCAAATTGCGCAACGTAAATAGTTTTCAAACTGCTATTACGATGTAATACATGCTGCGATATTGTTTTCATGAGACGATGAGTTGCTTGATAATGTGTAGGTCCTCTTATTTTGAAAAATTCTTCATAATCTATAGATTAGCATATATTTTAAATTTATAATCGAAAAAGGAATCAAGTTTCGTTAGCTCGGGAATCCAAAAATGGATTTCTGCCTCTACACCAAATTAAAAATGATGAAAGAAATACCATACCTAAAGACAGTTACATTGTCGTTTAAATTGATATTTGTCTTTATTTGAATATTTTTGTTACAATCTGCAAGAAGTTAGCTAGATCCAATTAGAATTCGAAAAGATCAGAGGTTAGATGTGACAACTTTCTCAATATAATTGATTTTTCTTTCTATAATTGTAAAGCCTTAAATTGTATGAAAAGAAATCATGCCGATTATAAGGAAGTTTTGCTATGTTTCTGTATCAAATGATATCGCCTCGAACTTTGAGTTGCAGTAATAGATGAAGTACCATAATCAAAATTAAACTGAAAATTGAGAGTCAGTATCTTGATGTTCATTTGCTTGAGTCATTTCTCGGAGTGTTTTGATTGGAATTTTGTTTCGTCCCTCTCTCTTTTTGGTAAATCTATCCTGAAAAATGAAATAAAAATTTAAGTTATTATTATGAAAGGATACTCACTACGTATACTTCAGGCGATGCGTCATAATGCATAATGCGCCGTTATTTCACTTTCTTTACTTTATATAAATTCCTAAATACTTACGAATTAGTGAATTTTAAAAGCAAGTTCTAATAAAGGTTTTAAAAAACTACTAAAGAAACGAAGGTCAAGGAAAGAACCTTACGTTACTAACCTCTCTCAACCATGACAGTGATCCGACTTTATTTAAATTCTAAAAGGAAAAAATTATCAGTTAAATTTAGCTTTAAACAAATGAAAGGAAAGCTTTGTAAAGTTTAAAACCTAAAATAATTTGCTCTTGTCCCTGTGCTGCAACTTTCCTGGTTATTTAGGACCTGATTCACGCTCAGTTTTTTTTTCCATCCATAAATAAGAAAGCTATTGTTGGGTCGCAACTCTTGGCCTAATAGCAGTCACATACATCATTTTTAATCAACCCACCCTCGATCTATCTCGATGCTTTTACATATCCACAGCAGCCGAGAGGGGACATTGTGAGGGTTATTGACTTGTCAATGAGCACTACTATTGCTGAGAATATATTCACATCATACTGTTAAACCTCTTGAAGTTTTTTTATGCTAATTGTGTTAGATGTATGAAGAGTATGAATGAAAGATAACGTCGGGGGCATCGAGTGTATTGCTATTACGGGTTCTTTCACTGACGGTGCTGGACGCAAACGCTGTTAGGTCATTAGGTCGACTCCAGAGACAGATTAGGGTTTTGGAGGGAAATACTGTGTGGACGATGCGCTGCGGAGGGCTGAAACGAGGCTCTAGGTGGGTCTCCACGTGCTTGATACAAGTGTATGGCATAATGAAATATATCGACTTAAGACATAAACTCGAAATCCTCAGATTAAGGTTTTAAAAAACAAAAGAAAAAAGGCTTTATTTGGCAATTAGTCAAGTCAGATATCCCGTTAGGTGATTTATGTTATAATTGAGATAAGCGGAGGTTCTAATTGACATACGTTAAGGAACCAAAACTAAAAAAGGATTGGATTGAACTTGGTTGGATGAAAGTCGGATTAAGCATGGGAGCTCCTTTCCGTCGCTTCGAGGGCTGACAGGGTATAAGGGGCGCACGTGACTCCGTGTCGCTGTTGATAGCTTACGGACTAGCGTACACGAGGTTGTTTGATGAATTGTATTTCGGTTTGATAGACTCTGAGACGGTGAGCTGATGGTTGTACGATCTGCATACTCGCCTTCTTATGAATGATCACATAGCGTAGTATCACTGATCGTTTGCGGAATTTTGGCGTGGCAAGTTTATGGTGGAGCCCGTCTGAAGAGAGCACGTGGTGTGATGTGTAGGTTCTTGATTGCCGCGTTTAGAGACGAATTCCAGTAAGTATCGCATCCGACTGACGAGATGCATACTGAAGCTGTATGCAGTGTAGTGTGAGGGCTTACAGGCTGAGTCCGTGCGTCAGACCGCAAGATTGATAGGGCGTATCGATTCGTCGCATATCGGTACCTTAGAGGTAGTCGATGCCGATCGTAACATTTAGGGCGTCCGTGATTGTGTTGATATGTGTTGCTCCGGTTGCAGTCGTCAAGTTGTCTGTTGACAATACGCTCCAGTGTATCCCTCTCGCGCTCTGATTTTCTCAACGTTTGTAGGGGTAAAGACAGTCTCGGCAGTAGAGTATATATAGGATATCTTGCTTCTTGCATGACGATTTACACTCTAGTTCAGTTTGAGCGCTAAGAGCAATTCGAATCTGTTCGCGTAGATATCACTATGTGTGTGTGTGATGTATGTCGTGCGCCGCGCAATATCAACGCGCTGACGTACGATTGTCGTCCTACCGACGAAGAATTACCGTCATAGACGCTCTCGAACCTAACGCTATTTAGGCCTATTCTTGCTCTCTACGAGCGCCACAAGGGCTTAAGCACAATAATGTCAATCGTCACATACCTCGGGGCGATCCTACTATAATACATCCTAGAGACTTGAAATTTACCCTGTTTTCGAGCTAAATCCATACATATATTATATTCAAGTTTCACTGATGGACCGTGCTTATCTTGTTCGAGAAATCGGCTGCCACGCTCAGCTATTGGTGGCATCACTACTTATACTAGCAATGTGTTACGTGCCGCGACTACCTTTGGAAAAAGTTCGATGTTGCCATGATTAGGCTCTAATTGTGATTGTGCTATCATTTTATCAAAGAAGAAAAACTTTGTTTTTAAAGGCAAATCTAATATATTCTGTATTTCGGTTTATTGTATAGTGCGATACTACTGATGTAGATATGATCTAATTAAGTATTAATATAATATATAATATATTAGTATATATAATATATAATATATATAGAAGTATATACTATTAAGGAAGTATATAGTAATAGATATTCACCGTGTTTTCTATCTTTCTTTTTATCACATGCACTCTCATGGTAATATATATATTTAGTTATATGTTTATATATATAGTCATTGAGTATTATCATATGTTAATATAGTATATAAGTAGATAGTATAATATTTCCCTAAGAGCAATATCGAAAATTTAGTTGTTCCTCAAGTTAAATAGTATAGTATAGTATATATATTATATATTATATATATAGTAATGTATGTATGTAGATATATTTTGTTATTATATCTAGTAATATATATATATATATAGTAATTATGTTGCTTGATACACAAAATTATAGATATAGGAAATAAGTATATGGTAATTATATTTGACTATAGTAATAGTAATTAAATTGTAGGTATATATATATCTACTTATACTATATATCATACAGTACGGTATCAGTATATATAGTTATATATAATAGTATTATACTACTATCACTACGCGTTACATAAATAAAAACACCTTCACTACCTTTAACCTAATTACTGAATAATTTATATTAATTACACATCTTTCAACAGCCTTCCCAATTTTAAAAAAAATAGTAGCCTCAGTGTTCTCGATATCACGCAACCAGTTTATTTTAGTAAAAGTAACTTCAGAAACGCCTAAAAATATCTAGAATAAACAAAGTGCTAATGATTCTTTATTGAAATCTTCCCTACACCTTAATATAACTTTAATTACATATCTACTTTCTTTAATTGGTATGTAAGGACTATAATCAAGTACAAATTCAGAGGATCTATCCACACCTGAAAAAATTGGCCTACGTCTACTTAATTTGAGACAACGAACAAACTAAATAGGAACTAGGCAACACCAATTTTTTTCAGGAAGTGTCTGGCTATGTAAGCTTTATCATTTATATATATACGTTTAGAAAAACAGTAATATAGCTTATCATATATCTATTGAATTATATATATATATATATATATAATATTTATATGATCGTATGAATTCTAATATTTTTATATCTATGTCTGATTATTGTATTAATATATAATTAGTGTCAATATACTAATCTAATATACGTTTTGCGTAGCGTTCGCTGCGCCGCTATAACTATAGTATAATGTATACTATAGATATATACATAGGTATTTATAACAAAAAAAAGCAATATCAGCTATAATTTATTTCGTTAAAATTAATAATTAATTATATATATATAATATTTATATAGACTCTACTTATATCGTATCTGAGTTATACATACTATATTATAGTATACTATTCTTACATTAAACTTAGTATCCTAATATTATAGTATACTATATTATTATATAGATTAACTTTATTATATATATCCTAAAGTTAGTGAAGTCATAATATAGAGCTATATATATATGCTTATGTATTTATACTCTATATAGATAATGATAATAATATATAGCGTATCTTACATAAACTGATAGTAACTTTTGTATAAAACAGTACTATTAAGTTACTTATACGTATATGTTATATATACTTATAGTATATCGTTTATATACTATAACTACTAGTATATACGCTTATTACTATAATTATACTATGTATGCAATCATTATAGTGTTAAATATCCTTACTATAGTATTATTATAATATCATTTGTTATATACGTAGTATTATTACATATATCTATATATATTTACTATATATATACTCATATCTATCATAATATATATATATACTACTACTATACTCATTATACTATACCTATACATAAATTAATATATTATATATATACTCACAAATTTTTTTCACTATATATCTATATATCCTTTTCTCATAAACTACTATCAGCTATATATATATATATAATATCTATATATATCACTATATTATACTACTACTATAGCTGTATTTCCCTATATATATATATATCACCTACCTACTACCTATATATCCGGCCTAATTATATATATTATACTCACATATTAAAATTTTGTAAAATCAATATTCTGAACATACCTACTATTATACTATATAACAGATCAGAAATTATATACAGTATTAGTCTTCTGTTTTACTTTAAACATGATTTTAGTTATTATGTATATAGAATATTACTAATTTCAATATATAGTTATATTGTTGAAAGGTTATAGTATATAAGTTAATTATATATAGATCGACGAATTGATAGAAGATACTAATAGTATAGTAGTATATAGATTTTATAAGTATAATATAATAATATAAGTAGTTACAAACAAGCACCAATGTTTTTATCTTCGTGTATTAATATATATATTATGAGTTACTCTATATAGTGTAGTTATTCTATATACTAGATATTAGGTATAGTAAGATATATAATGTATATAGATAACAATATCGAATATGGTTTGGGTAATATACATATATATATATATATATAGGTAGTAATATGATATATTATATAATAGTTATGATATTTTACTATAGTATGATTTATATTTATATCTTATATATATACTAATAGTAATAGGAATCTTCTGAAGTTGCTATCCCCATTTGAAATTTTTTTTGTTGATTATATGATCAACTAATAAGTTTGGAGCATGATAAGAGAGCAAGGATCAGAAAATTTTAAATACAAAAAGTAATTAGTTAATATAACTCGTACTTTTTTATAGGATCGTACGTTGGCACTTAACGTGAGAGCCTAAGACCCTCTATAAAATATTCTTTGATTATTTTCTAAACGCAAAAATCTTATTTAGGAAACCATCATTAATAAACAGAGAAAAAAGTAGGGCACGTGGTAAATCTATCATAGGTTAGGGTATAGAGTTAGCTGCACGTCGATCCACAAAGTTTAGGGTTTTTTACTGCATCGTGATCCCATATGGTTTAGGTTTGTTTGGCTAGGACCATCTCAGTTAGGTTATGATAAGTTTTCTTAAGTATATGATCCTATATTTATGAAACAGATAAAGGCACAAAGCCTTAAAGAGGCATCTGGTAACACTTACCCTAGGTCCTTAGATTTGATTCACGTTTGTACACTAAAATGTTTTTTTCTTTTCAGGCCGAAAAGTGAACGTTTGCTTATTTTATGTAGTATACCGATTTTTAATATTTTCAGGATTGTCGTGTTCTTCTGTCTTGAATCACATTTAATTATTTGCTAGTATCATATACTAACAATTGATATGTAAATTACAAAAATAGAATTCACTGATCATGAAATCTCATAAGGTATAAATATAGGTGATTACTGATATATATATATATACTATATTCTCTATGTTTTATAAATGATAATGATATATATATATAGTATATATATATTATACTAAGTATATTACTACTATAATATATATTAGTACCATCCAATTTTATGTATATATGATAGTATCTAATATATAAATGGTATATTATATACATATATATATATTTAGATATATATATATATATCATAGTATATATATATATATAAGTCTTATTATATATTAGTACGATATAATTAATAGAACAAAGTAGCATGCTGACTATATCATAATATATATATTATATATAGTTAATAATATATATATATATATATAATTATTATATTTATATATTTGTACGTATCTAAATATTCTTATATATCACGAGGATTAAAATCATAATAACATAAGAGATGAGAATAATGTTTCAAAATGTAATTTTAAGTCGTTAATAACATACGGAGAAGGAAAACAGTAATGATATGTACTTTTTTAAAACATGAATTACTTAATAAGTTTAAGTAGTAATTATGTTAGCTTTCACTTTGGAAACAAACGAGATGTCTATCGGACTCGAACTCACCGAATCGTATCACATGAGTAAATGAATATCTCTCATACCGCGCGGACAAAGCATACCGCCGAGTTCTTTCAGTCGTACATTTAAACATGGGGAGAATAACAATGTACTGTAATAGGTAAAAGTTTCGGTACGGACAGAATCAAGACAAAATTGGAAGTTATGTGGTTGCCTTTTTTAGATTTGTTCAAGCTTTACGTTATCATTTTGTTAAAATCTCATCACTTTCATTTTTCTTCACATTATTAAATGTACACGCAAATCTTAGAAACTGTTTATACAAAAGATTTATCGAAAACCTTGTATCTCACAACCGGAAATACTATTTTTCACAAATAGCGCGTTAACTTCGCATATATTTGAAATTTGATCACAAAAATTTTCAATTATAATATATACTATCAAAAATAATACTATCTTAAATCTCATACCAAAACATACAATTAATCTAATAATTTAAACTGCAATTCTTTCTCTCTCCGTTTCCGGTTTAGTTTTGATGATTCTTCTTGTAAAATGTTATTCTCCTGAGACGTCTCTTCGCCATCGGTTGCTATTTGTGCGGTGTTAATTCCCATAATAAATATTAGATGATAAATAAGTAGTATTATAATATTATGTTATATTATTACGACTATATATCATACTACACTACTTATATACTATAATATGCTAGTTAATACTGATATTGAATAATATATAGTATGACTAATAATGATATAACATATATAATATCATATGATATAGATATATACTCTATAGCTATGACTACTAGATACTTATATATATATTATGATAGTTCTTATACGTATATATATATATTATTGATATAATATATATATATATATATATATATATACTTTATATCTAATATTTATTATACTATATATATAAATACCTATAATCCACAAGGATATAAAAAAGGGAGTTTGAAAGTTCAAGTTATTTTCAACACATTATCAAGGTGTAACAGAAACTTTTTTTATGAAAACAGTTTTATTAGATACCTAGGTTAAAAGAAAAAAAAAAAAGTGACAATCATGAGCTCCATAAGCCATTATGAAAACTAAAAACTTATATTAAAAAAAAAAAAAAAAAAGGTTCCCTGCTATAAAAGTTATATTCCTATTTGTAAAAAATTTAATATATAACTACATGGAATAAATTATAAAACTTAAAATAAAAATATATAAAAATAACCATCAACATAAATGATATAGCATGATTAGCAAATAATAATAATAATGATGAAATAATTATAATGCCAATAATAACCATAAGAGTTATAAAATCAGACAAAAATAATACAATAATAATAATAATAAGGTGATAATTGGTTAATAATGAGTAATAAGTATAATAAACAATTATAATTTAAAATAAATAATAATAACTAATAATACTAATAATCAAATACGACTAATAATAATATAATAATAATAATATAATATATAATAATATAATAATGAAATATAATAATAATAAGTAATAATATAATATCAATAATGAATAATAATAAATAAATACCAATAACACATAAAATAACAATGACAATAAAAATAAAATAAAGTATAAATGATAATAATAATTAACTGATGAATAATAACAATAACCATTAATAATAACGATATTGTCAATAAAATGAATAATACTAATAATACATAGATACATAATAATACAATATTAATATACATTAAGATATAGATTCATCTTTATACCAGAATAATAAATAATAATAATAATTATCGAATAATAATAATAATAATTAACTAATAAATAAAATAAAATAGCATATATAATATATAACATAAAACATTTGTAAAATTAATAATATAATAATTAATTAAAGTTTAGAGTAAATCAGCACAAAATATAGTGTTGTAACTGAGCAGGATATAATGCACTTTCACAACTTTTTACTGCAAGGGATGAACCATAGGAATGTGACTTGGCGTCTCATAAGTAATCATTGAAATCTTCTTCATAGTCTTAGAGAATATCATTTAATCGGCAATAATCAGGTATTACGTTCGAGATCAAAAATGTAGATATGTAAGTCAGGATTGTATATGTTTGGACAATTTTGTTGGATTGCATTTTTTGACAATAAGATAATTCATGAGAGAAGAGAAATTGTATATCTTTATATTGGTCATCATTGATCCATTCGTTTCGTTAAATCTTGCGTAGTCGATAATGAATTTATATGTCAGTGTTTCTTTTAATTCCTTTTATTGTTATTGTTGTTGTATTATTTATTGTTATTATATTACTATTTTTATTATTATGATATTATATATCTGATTATTATTATTTATTATATTTTATTATAATTAGTTATTATATTATTATTATTATTCTGTATTGAATTCACATATTATTATTTATTTTGAGGTGCAGATCTTGCTTGTTATTTCTTACATTGAAATTTGTGTGTATAGCATAGTTAAAGTGAAACTTATTGCAGTGATTTTGTTATTATTATCATTAATATTATTATTATATAATTGACATATTATTATACTATTATTATTCATATTATTATTATTATTATTATTATTATTTTCAATTAATATACTTATTATTATTATTTATTATATTATGTATTATATATAGTATGTTTTATTATTATTATGTATGTATTCTTATTATTATTTATTGTCAATATTTAGTACTTATTTGGTTCTTATTTTTTTATATTATGTACAAAATACTAGATAGAAACAAAAATTACACAATCACTATTTTCTCTTAGTTGATCTTTGTTTAACATCACTTTAATTATGTAATTGTTAATTTTAAGTTTTTATTCAGGATTAGTAATTATCATTACTCAATTATTATTATCTATTATTATTATTATTAATTATCTTTGTATGTAATTATTATTATTATTATTGCCATTATTTATTTTATTAATATAATAAAATTAATTTATTTCTTTATAACATAATATTTTTTTGATCCTATTAATTATTTCAAATTTTTAGATTTTGAAATAATTTAATGAACATTTCATAATTTTTTTATTGCTATTGATATTGAATTTCTTTTTCTGTAACTCTCTTATCTTAGCTAAGATTACTTATCAAGTATTATTTATTAATATATTATTCTCTTTACTATTGTGAGCCATTATTCTTTATAATTACTAATATTATCTATCTTATTATTATTATTTATTATCTATTATTATTAATTGAATTATTATATTATCTATTAGTTATTATTGTCTTCTTTTATTCATTATTCATTATTATTTTATTATTATATAATTAGGAGTTATTTATTATTATTTAATTCGTTATATTTTATCTATTATTATTATTAATAATTTATTATTAATTATTATTATTATTATTATTATTATTATATTATCTAATTGACTTATATTATTATTATCCAAGTATATGAATTATTTTTATAATTTTAATTGTACTTTTCTGATTATTATTATTATTATTGTTATTATTATTATTATTGTTATTATTAATATTATTCATTTATTATGTATTATTAATATTATGATTATTAGTTATCAAATCTTATTATTTGCAAATGATTTTTAGGAAACATCCTCATCAAAGGAGTCGGCATTGTATTAATACTAGATATTATTAATACTATTATTAATTATTATTATGTATTATTATTATTATTATTATTGATATATATTATTATTTATTATTATTAGTTATTATATGTATTATTTATTTATTAGCTTAATTATATTATTAAATTATTTTATTTTATTATCTATTATATTATCTTAATTAATTAATTATGACTATTATTATTGTTGTTACTACTTGATTGGTCTTGATTTATTTATTATTATTAATTAATTATTATTAGTTATATTATTTATATTAATATTATTATTTTATTATTATTATATTTATTCATTATTATTATATTACTTATTATATTATTATATTATGATTTGTTATTATTTCTTATTATTATTATTATTTATTATATTATTAGTTATTATTTAGTATTATTATTCGTTATTATTATTCGTTTGTTTATGATTATATATTATTTATTATTATTGATTATTATTATTATTATTATTATTATTATTATTTATTATTATTATTATTTTATTTACATATATATTGATTATAATTTATTTATTATATCAATTATTATATTATTAATTTTTGATTGATTTCGATTAGGTAGTATTAAGATTGTTATTATCCGTCATTTATTTTTTTTATTATTATTATTGATATTATGATTCAATTTTTTATGTATAATAATTATTGATTATTATTATTATATTATTATCTCTCTCTTTTCCTCTCCATAATCGCATAGCAGTCAGAAATCCTCTAGTCTCGTGGCCGCGCTCGGCTCCAACTGCGGTGAAAGGCCTGTCACATACTCATTGAGTCGACAGTATCGTAGATGAGAGATTTGCAGGCAATGGTTTAGTTGTGTGGAGTCCCCCCCCCTAGTAAGGCCATACACAAGTTCGTGTGCTATCATTGTTGAAGGTGAATTGAGGTTATTCAGATGCTTGTTAAAGACAGAGGAGGATTAGAATTTAATGTAGGAAAGAAAAATATACTTTTAGAACGATCAGGGATATTAATATTGAAAAGATTTTCCCATCAGAGGATAAGAATAAAATGAGAAGGAGGAGGGGCATGCGAATAAATCTTGGTTAATTTATATATAAATTTAAATTAAAGGAAAAAGTGTAATACGTACATAATATGTAAGTAGGAATAAGTTGTTGGTATTAATATTTAATTAAAATTATAAGATATAAAATATAACAATTACCTATTTTATATACATCTATATTTTAACCTAAATTCAAAATATATTAAAAATTCAAAAAGTCAATTTTTTAAAAATCTTTTTACTAGATCGCTAAAAAAAAACTTGTATTAATTATAATTTACTCTTTGACTAGCATCGATAATGGGGGTCTGTTCGAATTAAAAAATAATAATAATAATAAAGAACATTTTAAAAAATTGTTTTCCCATGAAATAATGGAGGCTGCGAGAGATTGAAATTGCATGCATAATAAGCCTTTTAATCGATCCAAAATGGTTCATTTATATGATAAATT
>JABUQX010136992.1:2500-10000 GCA_015478945.1 Trachelipus rathkii
AAATATTAAAAATAACATAAAAAATAATAAAATACTAAAAACAATAATAATAAGATATTAATAAATATTTATACATAATAATAATGAATGATTGTTAATTAAATAAAAATATATAAATAATAATAATAATAATAATAATAACATAATAATAATAATAATAATAATAATAATAATAATAATAATAATAGTAATATAATAATAATAATAATGATAATAATGATAATAAAATAATATAATAATTAATAATAATAATAATAATAAAATAATAATAATAATGAATAATAATAAATAATCTAATAATAATAATAATATATATAAAAATAATAATAATAATAATAATAAGATATTATTATTATATTATTATTATTAATTATTATTATATTATTATTATTGATTATATTATTATTATGATTAGTATTTATTATATTGATTATTATTATTATTATTATTAGTATTTTATTATTATTATTATTAATGAAAATAAAGGCTTATAATAAAACCAACAACAAGAGAATGACAGTAAAGTATATAATCAATATAAAATCAATAAATAACACCTTAAAAATGATATAATATATATAATAATAATTAATAATATAATAATAATAAAATAATAATAATAATCAATGAATAATAAATAATAATAATAATAATAATATAATAATGAATCAATAATAATAATCAATTATTATAATTTAATTCATATAATAGTGAAATAAGTAGAATAATGATAATAATATTATAATAACCAATAATATAATATAATAATATAAGTAATAATTAATCATAATAAATAATAATATAGATAGATAATAATAAGTATCTAATAATAAATTTAATAATACAATAATAAATAATTAATCATATAATAATAATTAATAATAATATATAATAATTTGATGAATGATGGAATGAGATGAGATGAGAAGTGATGATCTGAATCTGATGATGATACGATGACTGAGATGATGATGATGATGATGATGATGGAGATGATAATAAATAGATAATTAATAATAATAAATATAATTATACATAATCAATAATACATAATAATAATAATCATAATAAAATAATAATAATAAGAATAATAATATAATAATAATAATAATACATATAATAATAATAATCAATATAAAAAAATAATAATAATAATAAAATAATAATAATAATAATATAATAATAATAATAAAATCAATAAAATAATACATAATAAATAATATGAAATAATAATAATAATAATAATATCGAATACAACACGCATATTCGTTAATTCCATAAAGTCGACACGGTTATAACAGAGCCGGAGTTCAGAGAGCGAATCTGACCAAATGTTAAACCAAAACTTCTTCTTATTATAGACATCTGAGAACACGACAAGGGAAAATATCATAAGATTACCAAGCTCTCTCCTGCTCTTCTCTCCTCTTCTCCTGCTCGTCTCTCTCTCGTCTCTCTCTCTCCTCTCTCTCTGTCTCTCCGTCTCTCAATCTTCTCTCTCTCTCTCCTCCTCTCTCTCTCCGTCTCTCTCTCTCTCTCTCTTCTCCTCTCGTCGTCTCTCTCTCTCTCTCTCGTCTACCTCTCTCTAATAGAGAAATAGAGAGAGAAATAGAGAGTAAGAGAGAGCTGGTAATCTTATGGTATCTTCCCTTTTGCTGTTCTCAGCCATGTACTCTAGTAGCAGAAAAAGTAAATCTGGGTAGATTTGGTCACCCAGGACTCGCCGCTCGTCCCTCGGACCTCGCTCCTGGATAACGTGCTCAGTTTTATTGATTGACGAACTGACATAGTTATTCATATTTATGTATCTATTCGTATTATGATAATATATTTATATCTATTAATTATATATTATTTTAATTATTTTATTATTATATGAATTTAATTATTAATTAATCATTAAAATTATTTTTTTTAATTATTATGTATTATTAATTATTATTATTGTGCAAATATGTTACATATATCTACATTATTAGTATATTATTTTATTACTATATTAATTATTATTATTATTATATTAATTATTATATTACATAATTATTATCTATTATCTATTATCTATTATCATTATACTATTAGTTTCGTACTTCTTGTATTATCTATTCGCTGTTATTATTAAATATATTATTATTATTATATGTATTATATGTTATTCATTATATATTATTTATTTTCATTATTTATTATTAATTATTATTATTTATTATGTGTAGTGATCTATGACCGGGGAACTTTTTCATTGATTGTTTTATTGCAGCATTATTATTATTATTGATTATTAATATGTACTAATATTTTATTATTATTGAATTTATATATCTATTATTATTCATTATATTATTATTATTAATTATTATTACATTATATTATTATTTATCATTTATTATTATTAATCCATCATTATATATATTATTATTATTATTAATAGTTATTTATCTAATATTCATTTTATTATTATTATCATTCATTGTGATTATTATTATTATTAATTATTTAATATATTAAACTGATCAATTTTATTATAATTCCGGTTAATTAAAGTATTATTATTTTCTTTATTAAATTTACGTATTATTATATTATTATATTTATTATTATTATATCTATATTGATTATTATTACTTATTATTATGATTTATTTTATATAGTACTATGTTATTGATTATTTTATTACTTATCTATTATTCAATCCAATATTACTTATTATTATATTTAATATGTTTATACTCAGCATTAATAATTATTCAATACTGGCGTAATGTTAATATTATTATTATTAATATTCAGTTAATATTATTATTCTATTATATTATTATTATTAATTATTAATTATTGTCAACTTATGATTAAAACATAATCCTATTGCATATTATTAAATATCAAGAGGTAATTTTAATTTCAGAATGCCATCATTACGTATATCTATTATTATTATATTTATTATTATTATTATTCATAGTTATGATTATTAATTAATTATAATTATTATTTATATATTTACCCCATTCATTCATCATTCATTATTAAAATCATCTATATATTATTATTAATTTATTACACACATATTATTATTATTATATATTCATTACTTATTATTATTATTATTATTATTATCTATAATTATTATTATTATAATTATTATTTATTATTTATTATTATATTAGTATTAATTTGATTATATATATTATAAATTATTATCATTATTATTATGATTATTATTCATTATTATTATTATTGAAGATTCATTATATAGTATATTATTATTATTGTCCTTATTACTATAATAACTATAGTACGCTAGCCACATCAGCTTTTAATTTAGGATTAATTTTTTGATGCAAAAAGACGCCTTCAGTTCGACTGTTAAGTCCTAACTAACAACAAACTTCTATGAGCAACAGCAAACCTTATTCTAAAACTTAAGAAGATATAAATGTTAACAATGTTGAAGACCTATTGAAGTATGTGCTAGTTGAATAGGAACAGCAACAAGATACTAAAAATACAGGCATGGTAACTTCCTAATATCTAACTTCAAATGAACCAACATAACAGATATAAATCGCTACAGAAAATAGGTGATTCACGTAACGTCGCTCCTTTCTAATACGGTTAGCAAAAAGGCTAGGCACATAGCAGTTAGCTATAAATGTGTTAAAGTCTATAACGATTCACTTACCTCCGAGATTAAAACAATCGAAAATTCTCTTATATCATTTGAGCAAGTAAACTCAAAAACAAGCCTATATACAACAAATACTAAATACTCATCTTATATTGCCCATTTACAGTAAACGTCAAAACAGCTGCATAAATAAGTACTGGAAATAATATTACGTGATTTTAGTATTATATTATATATATTATATTATTAATATTATTATCATATTTTTTATTTTAATTATATTTATTAATTTAAAAATTTATATATTATTGATATTATTATTTATTATTATTAGTATTATTACATATTATTATTATCTATTTATATTATTATTCATATTCTATTTTATTTATTATCATTTATATCATTATTATCATTATTATTATTGATCTATTATGATTATTATTATTATCTTATTATGATAATAGTATTATATTTTAATATTTATATTATTAGATTATTATTATTATTATTATATTACTTATTATATTAATTCTTCATTATATAATATCTATTATTTATATTTTTAATTATTTTTTTATTATGTATTATTATTCTATATTTAATATTTTCCCGTGTTGTAATCTCGTTGATCACTTAAATTATTTGATTATTATATTGAATTTTTATTGTTATTATTCTTTCATTATATCTGGATGAACCTATCAAAAGAGTTATGTCGGCTTCACTCTTAATTATCATTTGCCAATATGAATAACTTTACACTGATTATATATTATTGAAATTATTAATTATTTTATTCATTATTATATTATCTATTATATTATTAATTTATTATTATATTCATTGATTATCATATTAGTTATATTAATCTATTCATATTTTTATATTATTATGATTTGGTTGCTAGTTTAATTATTTATTATTTATTTGTCAAATAATACTTATATTATATTTATATTTATTACTTATAATTAATTTTAATTATATTAATATTATTATTATATTAATTAGTTATTTATTCATATTATATTTATTATTATTATTATTCATATATTATTATTATTATTATTATTATATTATATTATTATTATTATGATAATTATATTATTATTATTATATATATATATTATTATTTATTATGTATTATGACTCGGTGTATTAGTATTGTGCAAATCTGTGACTATTCTTGTTAAGTCTTGTTTTATATTATAACGTACATTACAGTGTTTATCAATCTTTATTGTTTATTTGCTGTTCTTTATTATTATTATAAATTCTTTATTATTATTATTATGATTATGTATTTATTATATTAATTATTATTATATAAATGATTTATTATTATTGATAATATTTTATTATTTATATATTATTATATTATTATATTATATTATAGTTATCATTTTATATGAAATTAAATGTTTATTGTCGTGATGTCTTTCCAGATATTTTTTCTTCATTGGATAATAATCTTATATTATTATCGCTATATTATTATTATTATTAATATTATTATTATTATTAATATAATTATTATATTATTACAATATTATTTATATGTCTTCCTTACTTTCATAATATTATTATTTATTATATTTTATTATAAAACATTTAGCATTTATTATAATATTTTTTTACTTTTATTACTTATATTTCTCGGGTCTCAAAGGACACGAGACTGCTGTTGCACATATAGAGCCCCCTCAGATACTAGGCGAATATTTGTTATTCATATTATTGTAACCATGTAGTGTATATTTGTAGCTTTGTTATTTGTCACTGTAAAATTCTTATGCTGAATCATAGTTTAAAATTGAATATTGAAATCATTTAATGATCTATATGTTAGGCTCATTCATATATTATATTAATATTATATATTATTATTATATTATTATTATTGATTTATAATCTATTATTATGATTATTAATTAGTGTGATGGATAATTTCATTATTCATTATTATTAATCATTATTATTTACATTATTAATATTATTATTATTATTATTATTAATTAGTCATGTATTATTCTTATTATCTAGTTATTATTATTATTATTATTATTGATTATTCCAAACAAAATTATTACTTTATATATTATTATTTATTATAAGACGTAAGTATTTAGTATGTGAATTTTTTTGGCGTTTGGATGGCTGTAACTAGATAGCAGTGACTTGATTTGGTACTTCTTACTTATAATAATAAAAACTAATTGTTTATATACGTTTATTTTTGTCTTATTAATAACTTATTATGTGTATTAATATATTGGTTAAATGGGCGCTATTTATTTCTTCTTCTTCTCTCTCTTCTTTCTGCTCTTTTCTTCTTCTGCTTTTTCTTCTTCTTTCTGTCCTTCTAGCATCTCTTTCCGTCTTTCTTCTTCTTCTCTTCTTCTTCTCTTCTTGCTTTCTTCTTTCTTCTTCTTTCTTTTCTTTCTTCTTTCTTCTTCTTTCTTGCTTCCGTTCTTTCTTCTTGTTTTTTTTTTTCTTTCTTCTTCTTCTGCTATATAATTTCTATATTATTATAGAATGTATTATTATTATTATCTATATTATTATTTTTTATTATATTATTATATTGATTTATCTATTGATTATTATTATTATTCAATATATAGTATGGTTATGTTGTTTATGTATTAACATCTTTATATACCTACTATATTTATTATATCGCGGTCTAGGACGACGACAATCACTGTGTTGCAATTAGTAACTATTTCAGATATAAACATCAAGTGGGTTTCTGGTTATTATATATTATTGAATGGCCAGAAGCAAATAGGTGAAAGTGACAAAAAGTTCGTTTTGGTTAGAAGCAAATGATGTAAGTGACAAAAGGTTTTATTTGATCAGAGGCAAAAGGATGAAAGTGATAAAAAGCTCGGTTGGATCATAGGCAAAAGGGTGTAAGTGATTAAAAGTTTGGTTTCGTCTGAAGCAAAGGTTTCTAAGTGACAAGAAATTATTTTCCTTCAGGAGCCAAGGGTGTAAATGACAAAAAAGTTCATTTTGGTCATAAACCAAAGGTTGTATGTGACAAAGAGTTTGTTTTGGGTAGTAAGTAGCAAAGGGGTTTAAGTGACAAAAAGTTAACTTTGGTAAAGAACAATGGGGTGTGAATGACAATGAAGCCAAGAGTTGTAGGTGTCAAAATGTACGTTTTGAACAAAAATGAGTTCATAAAATTGCCATTGTTCACAAAAGTTTATAAAGATAAATAATTAACAATTGAAACACTTATATCTATTTGTGAGGTTTGCTGCTGTGCGGTACACAGTTCAGCGTTTCAGCACGTTGTGGTGCAGTGCAAAGAATGTTGTGTTGACAAACCCTACTTCTAACCCTTCTTATATAAAATAATACCATAACCGTTTCTATTACACTTTCTATTACCCTTTTTCTGACCCTCCTTATATATAATAATACCATAACCCTTTCTATTACCCTTTCTATTACCCTTTCATGACCGTATCGTAAGTGTGACCTTATCGTCTTTATGAATCGTGTTTAATTTCTGCCTTTCCTGAAGATGATTCTTCTCAAGCTTCATTAATTAATTAGAAGAAAGCAAATCGATCGGAAATTTTGTTCTAATAATTAAATTCAGATTCGACTAATTAATTTGTAGAGTTTGTTTGTATCGTTATTAATTTCGCAAGTTTGCTGCTTATATGAAACCCATTCTTTTTATTAATTATCAATATATATATATATTATAATATAATATATATATATTTATATATTATTTTATATTAATTCTCTAAATAATATATATATATATATATATTATATATATAATATAAATATATATATAATACTATATATATATATATACTATTATATATATACTATATATATAT
>JABUQX010136992.1:15000-17672 GCA_015478945.1 Trachelipus rathkii
TATTTATATTATTATCTATTATTTATTATAATTTTTTATTATATATTATTATTATATTATAATTATTATTATTTATTATTATTTATTATTATATTATTATTATTATTATATATTTTATTATATTATTATTAATTATTATTATTCAATTTTATTATTAATGTATTGTTATTATATTGTTTTATTTTATATTTATGATTATTTTTAATTTTTTTTTTTTTTTTTTTTCTTTTTTTTCTGTTTTTTTTTTTGATTATTTTTTTTTTTTTATTTAATTCTTCTAATTTTATTTTATTATTATTTTTATTATTATTATTATTATTCATTATATTATTATTATTTTTATTATTTATTTTATATATTATTATTTAGTTACCATTGAAATACTGAATAACTACCTTTAAATACAACACATGGATTAAGCAAGTTCAAGACACCACACATTCTTATTAATACGCAAAAATGAAATTGCTATATTCTGTTTTTTTTTTTTTTTTTTTTTTTTTTTTTTGTGCATAATATTAATATACTTAATAGTTTCAGACATTTTGTCCATTATAACACATTGTGATATGCACTATTAAAACTGCATGAATATTTCGATCAGCATTACTTCCGTTTTAAGCGTATAGAGTTATACTATTATTTTCGCAATTTTATAAGTCTGGATGTGGTGTGTGTAATGTATGTTGTGTGTGTTTTAAGATTATGCATGATTAATCTTTAATTCATAAGACATGGTTGAAAAAAAAACATGAATAAACAAATTAAAATGCGCAAAACATTTAGAATGAAATTAGAATCATAATTTATTTTCGGTACATAAGTCTTTTGCGGTATTAATAATGTTTTCACTTGAGTCGATTATATCTGACAAAATAAAATATCGATCGTATTTTCGATAGTATAGCGGAAAAAGCTATTAATATGTTTAAATTAGACCAGTCATCATCCAAAATAGGTACAATTAATGATATTGATTTTATAGATGTTTTTCCTTCATATTTGGAATTAATTAAATATAATATTTTAATCTTGTACTTACCATATTCTTATTAGACATCAACTCTGATATATATATATGTTATTATATATTATATATTTAGATAATATATAATTTTATATATATATATTATATATATTATATATATATTATTATATATATTGATATTATAATATATTAATATTTTACATATCTTATATTTACATATATTTATAATATTAATATATTTATTAGATATATTTATATTTTACATTTATTTTGCACATTTATATTATATAATATATATTGTATAATATTATATTATATAATTATTATATAATTTATATATTTAATACATGTATATATATATATATTTTAATACTATATCTTAACAATATTAATATTTAAAAATTTTAATTATAATTTATAATTATAATTTAATTTATCATTTTTTACTATTATATAATATATATAATTATGCCATATAAAAATATAATAAATTAATTAATATATATATTTATTTATATATATAATTATTTCAATTTAACTTCCTAATACTAAACTTTAAACATAAAATATATATATTTTAATTTATATTAATATCAAATATAAGTTGTTTTAATTTTGTAAATGTTATCTTATATTATAATTTTTTTAATATTTTTCCATTTATAATGAATCATAAATAGTAAAATTTAATTGAAAATTTATATCTTAATTATTATTTGTATTAATAATAATAATATACATATTTAATTCTTATAGTTATCTATAATTATTTGTAATATTATTATATTAAATTATATTTAATTTTCATGTGATATCTATTTTAAATTTATTAAAGTAAAATATTAAAATTATTAATTATAAATTCATCTTATTTCTTATTTAATTTAATTAATTGTATTATTTATTATTAATTATTATTTAATAATAATTAATAATTTTTATATTTTGTAAATACAAAAGAAAGATCCTATAAAATTATTTAATTATTTAATATTTATTAATTTATTAATATAAATTATTATATATAATTCAAAGTTTAATTAAACAATAAATTTTTTTAAGTAATAATAACAAGTATTAACAAATAATTAATAATTAAATAAATAATAAATATAAATAAAATAAACATTAAAATAATAAATATATATTAATATTAAATATATATATGAATATATATAATAATTAATAAATTTTAGTATCATATTAAGTAAAATAGTTTAAATTTTTTGTAACTCTTTATTTATTATCGTGTTGTAGTTTTAATCTTTTTATATTGTGAAAGATGTAAGAATATGGATGATATCAATATATAAAAAAATCATTTTTTATAGTCTCTAAATGTAAAATTATTAACTATTCAAATCAAACGAAATTACATAATGCATAATTTATATTTAAATAATTAAATTGCAAAATTAAAAATTCTATATATAAGCTATCATAGAGGAATAAATTATAAATTTATATCTAAATGAGTTCTTAGAACAAAATTAATATATAAACATATAAAATGAAGAGCAGCAACAAAATATTATTAGATGTGATAAATCTTAATTGATACATTAGATTTAAAACTTTAGAAGAAAAAATATTTTTTTTATATAATTAAGATGGAATTTTAAGAAATTTATTAAAAACAATAGTAACATGGAAAATGGAGTATTATATTTGATATAGAATAAGA
>JABUQX010136993.1:0-2500 GCA_015478945.1 Trachelipus rathkii
ATATATATATATTATGATATATATATATAGTAGTATGTATATATATATATATATATATATATATATATATATTATTATATATATATCCATATATATATATTATATTATTATTATATATATATATATATATATATATTATTATTTATTATTATATATAAATATATTATTATTATTATTAAAGAAAGTTATATATATATATATATGTTATTATTATATATATATATTAGTATATATATATATATTTATATATATATATATATATATATTATTATTATATATATATATATATATATTAGATATATATATATATATATATATATATATATATATATATATATATAATGAGTTATATATATAATATTATTATATATATATATATATACTTTTTCCTCCACAATAAAGCTTTGTCTGCAAGATGTAGAAACATTTGTAATAATAATAATAATAATAATAATAATAATAATAATAATAATAATAATAATAATAATATCACAAAAATTAATAATAATAATAATAATAATAATAATAATAATAATAATAATAATAATAATAATAATAATAATAATAATAATAATAATAATAATAATAATAATAATAATAATAATAATACACACACACACAATACATACACACACATAATAATAATAATAATAATAATAATAATAAAATAGATTTTGATAGATAAATAGATTGACAATAAATTGGAAGAAAATCCCAGACACGCAGTAAAACAAAGAAAGACATAAATTCAAAATATTAGCACCTACCCTGAGAGAGAGAGAGAGAGAGAGAGAGAGAGGAGAGAGAGAGAGAGAGAGAGAGAGAGAGAGAGAGAGAGAGAGAGAGAGAGAGATCTTGCATGAGAAGAAATTACAATGTTTGGCATAGATTTATTCTACTTACCACTTTTATTTTCTGTTTGTCTTCTTGAAAGTACTTTTCTAAATAAAAATTAAATTTAGCAAAATTTAATTTATATATGTATATGTTATCATTATATATATATATATATATATATATATATATATATATATATATATATATATATAGAGTATATATATATATATATATATAGTATATATATATATATATAGTATATATGTTATATACTGGCGTATCTTAGATAAATAGGCCATGGCCCCCCGAAATTTTCTAGACACTAAAAAAAATTAAGTATCATATCCGTCAATAATCTAAAGTTCAGAGGTTAAATTATTTTATATAATTCGTCGCTGTCAGGAACAAATCTCGTAAGTCCTTTAGTTAAAACTAAACTTGAAGCCATCAGAGAAAATGCAATATTAGAATTTCAGCAGATTTTTGAAGAATGTGTAAGCGTATCTGAATCTGAGCTGAGTATTGAAAATGCTGTACCAAAAATTAACAAATTCCAAAAATACAGACCCAGCATTCCTACTTCCGACCCACAGACTTATTATCGCACATCCATTTTGTTTACCATTTTTGGATGATTTAAAATCAGCATTAGGAGAGAGGTTTTTAAATCATAAAGATATTATATCTTCCCTGCAATTTGTCATACCAAACAGGTGTAATGTGCCATATGAGAAGATAAAAGATTATGTAACATTTTACAAGGAAGATCTCGAAAGCCCAATTGAAGATTTAGTAAAAGCAAAATGGGATTTATGGAATTTGAAATGGCATCGCAGCGTCCAAAAACCGCAATAGATGGACTAGTTTTTTGTTCGCAGTCACAATTCCCAAATATTTACATCTTTTGTAAAATACTGGCAATTTTACCCGTGTCTACTGCTTCAGTAGGAAAGAAGCTTTTCAACATAAAGACTTCTTGAAACCACGAAATACTATTGAGATGAAAGACTTACTGACTTACATCCTCAACGATATATTGACATATAAAAATCCGAAGATGTTATCTCGACTTAGCTTACCTCATATGGCATTGCAAATAAATTTTAACAATTTACGCAAGATATTTGATTTTAGCAATTTATATATAAATTATTTCCATTTTTTCTTAGAAATTTGATACATGATCTGTCCAAAGCTGGTATTACAGCATTATGGTATATATATAGAGTATATATATATATATATATATATATATATATATATATATATATATATTTATATTATTATTATATTATATATATAGATATATATATATATATATATATAAATATATACATATATATATATATATAGTTAGTTATATATATATATATATATATATATTATTATTATATATTATATATATGTATATATATGGAAACATGAATATATATATATATATATATATATATATATATATATATAAGTAATACATTTGTTTCTGGCAAACTTTATACGGAGGATAAAGCATATGGCGAGAAAGAATCTGAACATTTATTAAATTGACAACGTTTCGGTCACAACTACATACATGGGACCAATCAATAAGTATAATAATAATAATAATAATAATAATAATAATAATAATAATAATAATAATAATAATAATAATAATAATAATAAT
>JABUQX010136994.1:0-19599 GCA_015478945.1 Trachelipus rathkii
TCCTTAAAGGAAGTGAACGAACAATCGAAATGAAGCCCCCAAAGCCTTTGATGCCACGACTTCCATAGACGTTAGACTTAGCTGGCACGAGCAACATGAGGAAGTATTTGTTGCAGGACTTTCAAGAAAAAAACATTTTTTTTAAAATTGCCCACCCACACGTAGTTACTAAAAATTCCATGTGTAAAAAAAAATCTATAAGTTCGAGTTTACTTTGAAGCCATTGAGACTAACTAAAAATGTTGGTTATTTGTTATAAGTGAAACATCATTCGAAAATAAAATATTTTTTTTTCTCTACACTTTACGATAATCTTATGTTGCCTGTCATACTTAGTTTCTGGTACTACTTGTACCACCGCGATATGAAAATCTTTGTAAATCATGCATATCACCTTGCAAACTCTTTTTATAATTGATAGTCAGGAATAGTGATTTAATAGCGGTTTCAATTTGATTATAAACTTTAACATGATGTTCTTCATTTTAGGTAATTTATGGAACGCAAAAATGTTGTCGTTCAAAGGCTATTCGTTTATCTCGATAAATATTGTGTGCACATGAAAATTTATGACATTGTATTATAGAACTGACTTTGCTGTATTTGAAAGAATTTGGTGCGATATCTAAAAACCAAATAAGGTGATGAAGGAAAAGAGCAAACTTATTTTCGTTTTGCATTAAGAAGACAACCCGGAACTTTAACTCTATGCGGCAAGAGTATCCATATCTAATCAATCTTATTTTCACCAGGAATGAATCACCAAAGAAAACAAAAAGAGTGGTTATGCGTTTCAGATCGCTCTAAAAAAAAAACAAAATCTGCAGAACCAACACCTAAAATGTAATTAGTACTGTTCTGATATATAATATATAATAATAAATATATATATATCGTATAAATATAATATAAATCCAATCTAATCAATCTTGCCTGAAATTTGACTCCCTACCTATCGTTAATAAATTCAGCTTAGGATTGACAGATGTATATTATTATGATAAGTGAATGATAAAAGGTAGTAATATGGAGAATCTAGAGAAATATGACATATTACAGTCATATTAAATAATCACATATCTATCCGTATCTTTATATCATAATATATATAATTAGTATTGATCTGGCATTAATTATAACAAATCTTGGCCTCTTAAATATATTACTCCAAAATTCACATGATATCGCTATGAGGCATTTGTATTTCATTTTATTGATCTAATCCACATCTTTAGAGAATATTGAACAGGTTGATTGAATGATTAGATATAATATTGTTAGATAATATGTAGTATATAGAACACACTGAGTAATGACTTATTGTATCAAAACGATAAATCTGTTTTATATCTTTCTCGACACTTAATAAGAATATAAATTCGAATATTTCGTTAAAATACCCATGATCACTACTTTTATATTGCATCAAAGGAATAGCATCTAAAATTGTTGTAAATGAACTATTTATTTTTTATTTGTTTTTGAAGCCTGTAGAAGGAGAATGGCTTAAAGAATGGACCCTTTTTCTCTCTCCTAACTTTACTGATTTGCCCTTGCTTTATACATTTGTTTTTTTTCATAGTTATGACTAAAAGCGATTACACCAATTCTTCTGACGCCAAAGAACGCGAAAAGTAACAATGCAAGAGTTATATATATATTATATATATTAATAAGTATATATACTACTACTATAATATATTATATATATATAGTATATATAAATTATTATATTAATATATATATATATATATATTAATAATATAATAATATATATATATATAAAATATATAATATATATAGAATATATAAATATATTAATTCACTTACATTCGTATATTTATAAATTATTTATATATATTATAATTTATAAATATGAGGAGAAATACATGGTAAATATCTATATTCTTTTTTTTATTAGCTTTACTCCTTCAACGCAATATTCTTTAATCTCGTTGCATTTCCTTTGTTTACAAATTCAGTCTTCACCCGATCGACCTTCAAATTTCTGAAAATATTCTTGTACAGGTCAGTACCTAGTCATACGTGACAATATATATAATATTAATATATATATAGTATATATATATATATAATATATAATATATATATATATATATATATATATATATATATATACTATATATATATATATATATATATAATATTATATATATATATAGTACGGGTCTACCGTACGATAAAACAATGTTATTATAATTATGTGTATTTATTATGTACGGTAAAATTTCTTACATCTATAATAATCAAACACATAACATCTTATTCCTTTATGTATATTATGTAATACTGAAACAGAGCCATAAGAAGTACTTACTCTCCGCGATATCTGAAGCAAAGGAGAGAGACGCCAGTTATGAGGCCCGACATCCAGATCCGTACCGAAGTGTCGGCATCGCCAGCAACGCTAAAAATAATTATTTTGTAATAAAATTAAAGGTTTTATACTATAATATTTTCTACATAAGATCTTTAAGTGCATTTGATACGCTAAGTTGATTCACCAGTAAAAAAAGATAAAAATTATAAAGAACGGTGATGAAGATCTAGTAAGGAACATGGCTTATATTATTGCCCCACCTTGCAAACTGTTCTAGAAATAAAATGTATAGATATGGGGATTTAAGATTGACTTTTCGTATCATCAAATCTAATACTCTCACTTATTTTATACAAGATATAAAAATTATCTATTATTATGTGTGAAAACAACAATATGAAAAAGAAGTTAATAAGAATAACATCGAAATCTATTTATACACCTTCCATCTTATTAATTATTGTACCGAGGGGTGAAGGATTTAATTCTATGTTTATTGGATTAATGAATCATCTCGCGCTACATATGTGGTGACAACCCAGTATCGTGACTTTAAAAAATCAAAAACCTGTCTGATAAAAGGGTCAAATAATAAGTAATCTATAATAATAATATAATAATAATAATAATAATAATGACGCGTGATGAAGAGTGGCTAGTATTTATCTAAACCAAGTGAAGAATAATACTTTTAAACTAGTGTTTTAAGAAAGTAAGTCTTCGAGGTTCAATAGTTGATAATGCTTATAAACAAGACGAAAAGTGCATAACGTGAAGAAATTGCTGTTTTAAAAGAAAATAAATATGTTAGTTAGTACCAAAAAAAAAATAAAAAAAAAAAAAAAAAAAAAAAAAAAAAAAAAGTCATTTCCAGTAAACAGAAAATCGCCGCGCATTCAAAAGAAAAAAAAACAAAAACAAAAAATCTTCCACAAAATCCGATACAAAAAGCTTTGTCCTGCTATTATATGGGGGACGGGTAGAGGAAAACTCCCCACCATTGAGACCTCCAAAAAGCAATAAGAAAACGCTGCCAAAAAAGCGTGAAACTCCAGAAGAAAAAAATTTATACTCACTATCGAAGTTTTTCCTGTTACTCGCGTCGTAGTTAAATCAAAAACTTTGCGATATTAAAGATGCAAGCAGAAAAACAACCCGAGAAAGTAAAAAAAGCCTCTAAATTACTTCGATTCTAAATAAAATGGGGAAGGGAAATTTAAGAAAATACCTCCAACATACCCTTACCGCCTTGGCTAAAATAATCAGAATTCTTATCTGGGGGTTCTAGTTTGGTTGTTAAGACCGAAGAACGCCCAAAATATCAAATCACCATGCAGAAACGAACTAAAGCTCAAAATTTGCTGGTCTGTTAAAGAAGTACTGAACCGCGTGGGATGCGCCTCAAAGAAAAAGAAGGAACATAGTAAAGCCTCCCCGCGCAAATGGTAAATATGATTATTTGTAAGTAAAAATTTTTACTAACCTTATTGTCCCCTTTAAGGGGTATTTGTTAAAAGCTATCATAATCCGGCGCAGAATGATTATTTAGTAGGAGTAAGAAACAGAAAGCCTAATTTTGTCTTATGATAATGATAGGAATCTTGTGTACATTCATACACACTTTACACAGCAATGCCTCAACATCCGCCCACCACGTCCCCTCGTAAACTCCTATCCCCCCGAAATATCTTCAACTCAAAACACACTCCCACGAAAGATGCAAATCTCACTCTCTAGATTAAGATCCGGGCATCACCCAGATCTCCAGAAATACAGGCATAGGTTTTGACTTCAAGATACGCCATGCATTCTGACGTAAGATGTTTTAAATTGCAATTGCTTAAAAGTATTTATCTTCCTTTTTAAATAAAAATAGTCAATATAAGCCAGGTAGAAAGAAGCAAGGATAGTTGGAAGAGGGTATTTTTTCTTTTTTTTTAAGTCCATGGAGAGTGAAACAACTTATAACTGAACGTTCACTTATATTATAACAAGAATAATAGCACTACTATACCAAATACAATAAAGTATTAGGCCGTACCTGAAAATATTATTTTCTTCGAATCTCAGCCTCAATTAAATGCATTACAACTTGTCAACAAGGAAACAACCAAGAACTAATCACTAATCATCGATGCAAAAAAAATGGTAGGCTTAAGCACAAGGCCTGTATAAGACCAAAAAGTTGGTCTCCAAAATTGAAATAAATTCTACGAATGTTTCTGGCCGACTTAAAATTTTTTTTAAAAAAAATGGGTATTTTTTTTAGAAGTGAGGCTGGGTATTCTTGACTTAGCCGGGGATGCACCATATGTACGGTCTAACGACGATAAAACATGCTATTATAATCGTTATGTGTATTAGTCATTTAAGGTAAAAACTTTCTCACAACCCACATCAGAAATAACATAAGGTTAATTCCTTTCTGTTATATATTTTAAAACTTGAAACACGCCAATCAAGAGTACTTTAACTCCTCCCGGCGATATTCGTGAAGCCACAAGGAGAGAGGACGCAGTTGTGAGGCCACCGACGATCAGAGCCGTAACCAATGTAACTGGGCACGCCCAGCACGCAAAATATATTATTTGTAATGAAAAAAAAAGTCTTCAGGATGATTAACAAAAATGCATACAATTATCTCCTTTAAGTGTCATTTGTTACGCTAAGTTGATTCACCAGTGAATAAAAAGATAAAAATTATAAGAAAGCGGTGAATGAAAATCTAGAAGGGAATAGGTAATATTCTGCATCTTCTGTTCTAAATACAAATGATATGATAGGGGATTTAAGTATTCAACTGAAAATATACTTAAGGGTCGTGTGGCACAACTCCTTCACTTATTTATTATAAAGATAAAAATTATCTATTATTATTGATGAAAACAAACAATAGAAAAAGAATGTTTAAAGCACTGCTTCACACCAAAGATTTAATTACACCTTCCACCTTATTAATATTGTACCCGAGGAGGAGGGATTTATTCTATGTGTTAAATTGATTAATGAACCATCTACTCGTAGCTACATATATATATATATTAATATATATATATATAATATATATATATATAATATATTATTATAAGATATATAATATATATATATAATATATAATTATTATATATATTAATATATATATATAATAATATATATATAATATTATATATATAATATATATATATATATTAGTAATATATATATATTAATAATATTATATAAATAATATATCATCATATAACCTAATATTTAAACTCTAGATATTTAAATGATTCGCATTGAACATTGAAATATTCAATATTATAATTAATAAATAAATATAAATAAAAATAATATATATTTAAATATAATATATATACGTATATATATAATATATATTATATTATATAATATATAATATATACTATATATATAGACATGGACGAATATTTAAAATATTCGTATACATTTTTCGGACATATACGATTGGAATGATAGGACATTCGTCGGGCCTTGTAGACAAATTTGGGAGACTTTAATGAATAAGTGACTGGTAATGAGTTGACGTCCTCGAGGTCGTTGAATAATTTTGAAGTTACGCTCAAAGCTGAACAAATTGTTTAGAACCTTGTAGGTGTGCGTATGCATGAGTCGATATCAACTGATTGAAGCAATTGCTCAATAAGCATGCTCACACTGTGATTTTGGATTAATTTGATAATTGTTTCCAATGACAATCGCAGATAGCGTCACGTTTTATAATCGTATTATTCCGGAAGGAATAGAAATGAATCTGGTAAGAAACATCTAAGGCAGCAAACACAAGGAAGAGTTAGAAAAGAAAAAAAGAGTAAAAGAGGAAAGGAATCTCAAACCAATTACTTTTGAAACTTGTATCAAAAAATACAAAGATATGAAACGTTAAAAATGGAAAAACACAAAGGATTGATAGTAAATTTGCAGAAATGACAGAAATGGAAGATTTTCAATTTCGTCCACATTAAAGTTCTTGCCTTTGTGCGACTAATGAAGTTAGCGGTCCCTTTCTACCCCCTACGTCAGAGGAAAAGATATAGAGATATTATTTGTAAGAAACTGTATGACTATGTTAAAACTAAAGATCCAGAATTAAAAACCCATATCAAACAATCATCCAAGTTGGCTTTCTCTACCGAGGAATGGTCAGATACTCAATCGACAGTATCTTTGTTCTCGCTGACTAGTTATGTCTTAGAAAAGGATTTCAAGGGCTAAAATTTTGTGTTGTACGGTGAACCACTCACTGTACGTCACACAGGTAAATATCTAGTGGCATATTTAATTGAATGTTGGCGAAACAAAACCTATCTCCAAATGATGTTCACTGTGTCATGAGAGATGCTAGTGTAAAATCTAAAGAAATGTATTTTTCTTTCTTGAAGGAATAACACAAACTCCTTCCGTCATCAACTGCACCTTAACATTAGAAATAGTGCTACATCTCAAACATCGGTTAGCAAAGTTCTCTTAAAATGTTGGTCAATTGAGGCACACTTTAACATTCGACAATGGCTCAATAATAACTAAAGAAAATTAATGTTCCACAACTTTCAGTAATATATGTGGTTATAACGCGCTGGAACAGCGCTTTGTAAATGGTGATAAGGGTGCAAGAACTATCTGTATATGACTGCTTGAATTGGTCACTCTAATGATAAAAAAAATGTACTAACACCACAGGACAATCTATTCTAACCAACTGTACTACTGTAATCTAACCCTTTGAAGATGTCACCATGATAATCAGCAAAATCCCTTCATCAATAGCGGAAGTTATTTCTCTCTTAACCAATGTGTAGAGACTAGCAGTATCCTCAGACAATGTCAATCAATGAATGCAAATAATAAGAACAACGAAATTGAGAAAAATGAACAAAAAATTCCTTTCCAGAGAGAGAGAGAGTAATGACTTGCATTCCATAGCTACGTTTTTGAACCATTAATAAAACAAAACAAAAAACTAATAACAAAAATACTGCCACCGACATCATGAATACAATTCTATATTCCAATAGTAGTTTTGATAGTAGATTTAGGTGTCAGAGTAGAACATCAAAAATCACCAACGGTACAATCATCAATTGTGAAACGCATTTTCCCTGGACGATGACTGACTCTTATCAACGAGGAAATAGTACACTTTATAGTATACGTAAAAGAACATATTGGCAATATTAGTATAGCATTTTGTCAACCTAAAAAAAATTAATTCCCATCAGCCCATATAAAATATACTTCGCACACACATCGATTCGTGATTATTAAAATATAGAAGAGAGAAGAGAGGTGAGAGAAGAAGAGAGAGAGGAGAAGAGAGAGAGAGAGAGAGAGAGATGAGAGAGAGAGGAAGAGAGAGAGAAGAGAGAAGAGAGAGAGAAGAAGAAGAGAGAGAGAGAGAGAGAGTCTTTGACAAAATTATAAATCAAACCTTTAATTTTTTTTAGGCAAAAACATTTTAAATTTCCAAATATGTCTATTTTTTCTCCTCTTTTTTGTCATTTCTACAATAAAAATTTTATTTTTATTTTTAACATTATCAAATATTAAAATCACAGATTTGGTTATTTTTATTACATATCAATTATTTTTGATAAATAAATAAAATAAGAATTCTCAACGGTGACATACGCCTTTATTTAGTTTATACAATCTTTATTCTTTAGGACAAATTACGGCCTCGATTCTCTTTGACATGCTAATAATATGTAATCAGACTTTCCGCTGCCTCTCTAGGTGACAATTTCATTTTTCATTTATCATCTTTTCACAGAGTCTAGGTTTGGAAATCATCCAATTTGCTCAGTGTAGCTTTACCAGGTATTGCTAAATCTGGTAATACCTGTTATATGGTCCTGGGTAAAACCCTGGTAAAACTTCAATGTTACTATAACTGTAAATAAGATTTATTTTTTTTTTCTGGTATTCATTGGTTCTATATAAATCAGGATTTCCACTCTCTCTCTCTCTCTCTCTCTCTCTCTCTCTCTCTCTCTCTCTCTCTATATATATATATATATATATATATATATATATATATATATATATATATATATATATATATATATATATATATATATATATATATATATATATATATATATATATTGTGTGTTGACTCCTTTATTTGGGGTGGGGGCATATCATTTCCAGAAACCCGGCAACCTCCACCGGGCGGAGCCACAGGTCTCTTAGGGAGGAAATTTGATAGAGTAGGGAGCGAGTGGGGGCACCTCAGCAGGAGGTGTTCGACAGTTTCCGTTTCAATTTCCCCTATAAAGAACAAGCAACTTGGGTGGAGTGAAGAAATTCTGAAGGTGCCTCAGAACACCCAACCTTTTAGAAGCTTGTTTAAAAAGAGAAGTAATATGAACCTTCCAATTAAGGTCACGAGAAAAATAAACACCAAGAATATTAAGGACAGACGAAGGTTTGAGTTATGTGTTTTCAAAGAAGATGTTATAGCTGTGTGAAAGATTATGTGGAGTGGAAAGATGGAGGAACTGAGCTTTTGAGTAATTGAAAACAACCTTGTTCTCAATGCCCCAATAAGAAATTCGAGAAAGATCAGATGCTAGTTGATCCAAGGGTGCCCTTCTAGCGTGAGCTAATTGTTGTTGAAAAGGACGTCTATCAAAATGAGGGGAGTAATGAAGGGTGAAGTCGTCGGCATAGGAGTGAATATGTGATGAAGCAATAGAGAGAGGTCTTTCATAAAAAGTAGAAAGAGTTAGGGATAAAACAGGACCATGAGGAAACACCACTATTTATAGATTTAAAGGATGAGCAGTGGCATTCACCAAAATACTGAATGAAAGAGGACCAAGAAACAGAAAGACTAGCAAGAAGATCGCCAGTAGAGCGCTTATAACGAAATCAAAGCTGTGTCAGACACTGTCACAGGCTTTCGGTATTTCTAGCATCACAGCGAAAAATTCACCGAAATCCCCAAAGGGCAGAAGATCAAGATTTAGAGGAGGAAATAAGATCACAAGATTAGATGCGTTTCTTACGATCAGAGATAAGATTACAGAATTAAAGACTTTTTTAAAGTCTTCCTCTTTAGGATAGTTCGAGGAAAGAACAAAAGTTAAGCAATGGGGACGATTGTTTGAGGGTTGAGAAGGTTCACTTTTTTTAATGTAGTCTGAATATATATATATATATATATATATATATATATATATATATATATATATATATATATATATATATATATATATACTATATATATATATATATATATATATATATATATATATATATATATATATATATATATATATATATACTAGAAATGTATGTTTAAATTAAATATAAATATTTTATTTTCAAATAAAATATTTTTGAAAATAAAATATTTATATTTAATTTAACCATATCTCTCTCTCTCTCTCTCTCTCTCTCTCTCTCTCTCTCTCTCTCTCTCTCTCTCTCTTTTTATCTCTCTCTATATTCTCTCTCTCTCTCTCTCTCTCTCTCTCTCTCTCTCTCTCTCTCTCTCTCTCTCTCTCTCTCTCTCTCTCTCTCTCTCTCTCTCTCTCTCTCTCTATATATATATATATATATATATATATATATATATATATATATATATATATATATATATATATATATATATATATATATATATATATATATATATATATATATATATATATATATATATATATATATTCTCGGATTTCTTAAAGGAAACACACCAACCAAACTTTGAAATTCCTTTCGACCGAAACTTGTAAACTTAAAGTTGAGAAAAAAAGAATTTGACCTTTAAATAAATTTTGTTATTGATATATTTATTATAACAAAGATTACATTGCGTTAATATAAACATTATCATAAATAAAGAAATTCTATAATTATTATTTAATTCTATATTTATAGATAGTTTCAGAAGTTTCCAAATTGCCATTTTTACTATTAAATAATTATTTAACAGTAAACATGGCAATTTGGAAATTTCAGAAACCATCTATAAAAGTGCATACATTTAACTCTGTCTGTCTCTCTGTCTCTCTCTCTCTCTCTCTCTCTATATAATATATATATATATATATATATATATATATATATATATATATATATATATATGTATACATATATATATATATATATATATATATAAAATCTGTTCACAAACAAATCACTCTTCTCATGCTTCTCGCATTGGAAAAGCCGCGTACTAGGATGCGAACCCACGCCTTACGGTGGCAAGCATTCCGACTACGTCGCGCTGAAGCAGGGCTTGCTATCGGTCTCAATATCCTTTCGCGCCGTAATATATATATATATATATATATATATATATATATATATATATATATATATATATATATATATATATATATATATAACTGCTGCTATATATATACTATACATATATCCCTTGAGGAGAGCTCTGCAACTCGTCAATCTCTAATCGAACTTTCCCCCTCCAACTCTTGATTCCAGACTTAAACGCTTTGCTCATTCCTTTCAATTTAGATTTAATTCACTTCCTATGATTTAAAAACATTAAAAAGCCGTAAATTTCTTCATGTCGGCCCTTTGTTGATCCACCTGTCTTATACTTTTCAAACCTGGTAAGTTGGATTCAATGTGAGCCTCTGGTTTTGCTCCACTAGAAGATATATATATATATATATATTTATATTTATATATATATATATATATATATATATATATATATATATATATATATATATATAAACTGTATATATATATATATATATATATATATATATATATATATATATATATATATATATATATATATATATATATATATATATATATATATATATATATATATATATATATATATATATAATCACGCGCGGTTTTACGGGGAAGCACAGGAGGCCGGGCCTCCTCTAAAAAAAAAATAAAAGCAACTAATGTAATAAAATAATTCAAATTACTATTTATTACTATTAAAATAATGTTTAAAATGTTATACAAGAACGCTAATTTTACATTAAGATCATTTATTCTCTTGCGAAACATTATTTTTCATAAGGATCATTGACTGGAGGAATTTCGATTTGTGCCTCCAAGAAAGCATAATTATAATGCTTTCAAAACACTGGTTGTCATGGCAACGTAAAAGAAACCTTATTCTTATTTTGTCTATTTTGAGGATTTTTCCACAAAGCCTCCTCTCGAACACGTCATAAAATAACTCCTCCCAAATTTGGCAACTCAACTCATAAGTTGCAATAAATATGTGAAACAAAATAAAGAAAACTATTTTTTTTAAAAATTAAATAAAACCTCTTTAATATATATATATATATATATATATATATATATATATATATATATATATATATATATATATATATATATATATATATATATATATATATATATATATATATATATATATATATATATATATATATATATATATATATATATATATATAAAAATATAAAAAATATATTTTTTTAACAGCAAAAATTTTTTATACTTATTCTCTCATATCTAAAACTACAATAGCTACAGGAAAAAGGAATACATTGCTGGAATGCTGGTCCAATTTTACTGCGGAAAATGTAAAAAAAAAAAAAAAAAAAAAAAAAAAAAAAAATCTCAAAAACTACAATATTAAATTTTGCTTTTTTTTTTATAAAAAAACCCAAGGGTATACCGCACCGATGGCAGGAGTCGGGGTCTCTCGGCCTTCCGGGAACTACGGGGTAGGACTAATTCCCCCCCTCCGGGGAGGGTCTCCGGAACCCCCGCTCTTTGGTATTTTGGTGTCGCGGGGTTCCTCCGCCCCTCCCCTACGGGGTCTGGAAACGTCCCCCTGTGTTCCCGTCGGCTCGAGAGCCCCTACATTGCCGTGTAATACCTTTACAAATAATATATATATATATATATATATATATATATATATATATATATATATATATATATATATATATATATATATATATATATATATATATATATATATATATATATATATATATATATATATATATATATATATATATATATATATATATATATTATGTCCCCTGCTCCTAAAAAAAAATAGCCAATATTTATTTTATTTATTTATATTTTTTTTTTTTACATTTTCCTAACTAAAATTTTAAGTATTCAAAATTGTATTCATTTTAGCTGTAGCTATTTAGTTTTGAAGTTTTTTTTTTTTTTTTTTTTTTTTTTTTTTTTATACATTTTCCGCACTAAAATTGGACCAGCATTCCAACTGTATTCCTTTTCCCTGTAGCTATTGTAGTTTTTGATATATATGATTGAAAAAAAAATATTTTTTTGTTTTAAAAATATATATATAAAGTTATATATATATATATATATATATATATATATATATATATATATATATATATATATATATATATATATATATATATATATATATATATAGTTAAATAAAACAATATCTATTATTTTATATATATATATAGAGAGAGAGAGAGAAGAGAGAGAGAGAGAGCGTGAGTACGTGATAACCTGGTTTATTTTTGTTCAAGATTTGAAATATGTATTTGTTTTGTCGCGGTTTTCTTGTTATTTATCTTTATGAAATTTAATTATAGATATGGAGATTGACAAGCTGTATGTTAAAATTATATTATAAAGTCTTTAACTAATTAATGGTGGTTACAGTCAAGAAGGAAATTGTCATGTATGAATTATAAAATTACGAAAATCTTTATTAATTATTATACCTCCGCAAGGTCAAGGCCGAAATATCATGGTCAAACAAGGTTAATATATATATATATTTATATTTATATATATATATATATATATATATATATATATATATATATATATATATATATATATATATATATATATATATATATAATATATATATATATTTTTAGTGCCTCCCCATGTTTTAGGTTCTCGAGCCGCCACTGGTATATATATATATATAAATATATATATATATATATATATATAATTATAGATGTATATATATATATATATATATATATATATATATATATATATAACATAATATATATATATATAATATATTTATATATATATATAATATATATATATATATATATATATATAAGAATATTCATTGGAGTACATTTTCTCATTCTTTCAAACAGCAACAGCAACAAAAAAGTAATAATAATAAGGCGATAATCATTAAGAGTGAATATGTGTGAATTAAATTCAATGAATTATCCCTAATTGCTGAAGACATTAGAATAATGGCCTGAGGAGGACCTTCCACGCCAATGTTTCGCTCCACCTTTTATCTGATGGCCTTAACACCAGCTAGCTCTCTTCCCATACTGTCGCCAGCCATCTTATTTTGTCACCATCTTTTGTATATACCTTTGTATCGGAAAAAAGGGATAGCAGTATGAGGTATTTTTCTGATAAAAGAGAAAACAATATATGACGAAAAAAATAAACATTTATATATATATATATATATATATATATATATATATATATATATATATATATATATATATATATATATATATATATATATATATATATATATATATATATATATTATAATTTTTAAACAAAAACATTTACGGGAAGACAAGAAAACTTGCTCTACAGGGTAGAACCTTATGTTGCGACTGGTGATAACGCCTTGACGGGAGCTCGTTCGCTTAAAACTGTTCCTGAATCTAACTTTTTTGGGTTAGAGGATGGCTCAATGGTAGAGCGTCGAGTATGTCGTTCTCAGTCGCAACAGGCGGTGTGGTCGGGTGGGAGAATGTGAACTATTCTCTCCTTGGGCTTGGCTCCGTCCTTCTCGGACGTTAAATGAGTACACCTCCTCCTTGATTAGGGCTCTGCCCGTGAGTGACGGTGTTTATCCATGTAATAATAAAAAAAAAGCTAAAATAATTTAAAACCTTGGGAACGAGAGGAAGGACAACGGGTAAATCTGGTAATATCCGCCTTTACTGGGCTCGTTCGCTTAAAAGTTGTTCTTAGATCTAACTTTTTGGGTTAGAAGATGGCTCAACTGTAAAGCATCGAGCATGGTATTTGTTTTCAATCGCAACATGCGGTGGCTCGACGCCAGAGGAGGCAAGATTTCTTTATCTACCCGTAACTTTTCTTTGTTTACTAACTTATCAATTGCTGTTATTGCAAATGTTAAAATAATATATATATATATATATATATATATATATATATATATATATATATATATATATATATATATATATATATATATATATATATATATATATATATATATATATATATATATATATATATATATATATATAAACACGTAGAATACATCAATATCTATTTCTGTATAACTATTAATATATATATATATATATATATATATATATATATATATATATATATATATATATATATATATATATATATATATATATATATATATATATATATATTTATATGTTTCAAAGAACATAGATTCCGAATTTTTGGGTTTCGTAACCCCAAAATGAGTTCGAGGACCCCTTTGAGTGGATCCTCAGCTGGAAAAAAAAAAAAATTACAGATTACAGGGTAATAAATAAAAAAATAAATAAAGAAATAAATAAACAAATAAATCAAAAATATAACAAACCTATTTTTGCTACAATATATATATATATATATATATATATATATATATATATATATATATATATATATATATATATATATATATATATATATATATATATATATATATATATATATATATATATATATATATATATATATATTTGTGTGTGTACACCCCCCACCACACCGCTCACACAGAAGCTAGGCCACACTGGGCTGAAATTCAGCATCATGGAGAGCCCTCTCATATATATGCTTCAAATGTCAAAGAGAGATTTGAATGGCGAAATGAATATTCAGTCAGTCAAAATAAATAAAAACTAAATAAAATTTATCCTTGCATTATTAATAGTCCTAATATTACATAACAAAATCAAATGTTATAAAGAATATTCACTTCTTGAAGATACAAGAAAATAGAGTTACTGCTAAAGTGGGAAGATTCAGATAAGATATGGGATAATCTTTTAGAAGGTGTTATGGACCGTAAAGTAGGAAAATAACGACGGCGAATAGGGTCCAGATGGGAACAATCAATGAAGATATGGCGAACAGATTGAGGGGTGTGGCAACGGCAAAATTTGCAAATGGGAGGAGGGTCCCGTGACATATAGTGACTGTGAGTGATATTAGCGTGGCCAATACCTGGCCGGAAACTAATAAAATATGGTGAATCAGAGAAAGACCCCACTCACAAATATATATATATATATATATATATATATATATATAATATATATATATATATATATACTATATATATATATATATATATATATATATATATATATATATACTATATATATATATATATATGATTAGTTCTTTCGTTAATTTTTAACCAAAAAAAAATAAATAATGGAATTATTCCTATCATAGAACGATATTCAGAAGAAATACTAGTAAACTTAAGAATTAAACTCCAAGAATAATACTATTGAAACTAATAATAATAATAATAATATTTAGTGTGTTTAATAATACTACTAATAAAATTAAGGTATTTGTAGTAGTAGAAATAGTAGTAGTGCTACTAGTAATAGTAGTCTCAAATATTTATTTATGTGACCACAATTGTAGGTTGTATGTTGGCTAGTTAATGAAATTAATCAGACGGTGAAACGTACCCAATGTTAAGCTATGCTAAATGTAAATTGCAGCGTTAATACAATTATTTATATTACCAATCACTCAACTAAATACCCATTTAAATAGCATGCACTAAACTATTACCGTCACAAAAAATAATATTGATAATAATATACTTGCCAAGTCAGCTGACATATAAATTTTATCAAATATTTTGCAGCGGGTTTAGAGTATATATATATATATATATATATACATAACACCTATATATATATATATATATATATATATATATATATATATATATATATATATATATATATATATATATATATAATATATATATATATATATATATATATATATATATATATATATATATATATATATATATATATATATATATATATATATAATAATAATATATATATATATATATATATATATATATATAATATATATATATATATATATATATATATATATATATATATATATATATATATAATATATATATATATATATATATATATATATATATATATATATAATATATATATATATATATATATATATATAAAATATATATATATATATATATATATATATATATATATATATATATATATATATATATATATATATATATATATATATATATATATATATATATATATATATATATATATATATATATATAATAATATATATATATATATATATATATATATATATATATATATCACACCAACTGATGATCCGAGAAATTATAATAAAACTATTTTATTATTAATAGTAATATTTTCAACTAATATTACTATCAAAAACGTCGTGTGTATATTGTATATATTGCCTTAGGCAGGCAAGCGCAGCTTCGGAGAACTCTAGTGATGTAACTTCCAAATAAATTTCTTTCAATTATCCTTGGTATACGGTCGTTTTTCTTCATTAATTTCTGCAGCTTTCACAGTTTCTATTCAAATTTCTATTTTTTAATACCATCCTTCATTTCCCAGACCCCATCTCTAGTTCTTAACCGACATTCAGGTATATTATCCTCCAACAAACCCAACTCTGCTCCCTCCTACCATCGCTCTCATCAATTTTCAGCACAGGCAGATATTACGTCACGAACGTGTGTTTTGTTTCTAATTTGAAATCTTATAAAATTCTACCTTGTGGTTTAGAATCTTTTGCCACTCTATAAAAAACTTCATTCTATCTACTTTCCCCTAATTCTTCTGATAGACCTAGATTCTTTGACTATGAAGCTCCAAAAGAGAATACATTCTCTCTTTTCTCATAAACCAACATATATTTTTATTCGGAATAACTTTATAAAAATGATGCACAACTCCTATTCATGAGTCAGATCACCTTTAAGATAAACACAACACACTAGAGCCTTTTCTTAACGTTTAATTTTTCTCTTTACTTTAAACTTTTCCATCTTTGGGTTCTCCGATTACCTTCGTATATCGAATCCTCTTATCACTTCAAGTCTTCAATTGCAGTCAAACTTCTTCGATTTCCCATGGAATAATTATATTTTAGTTTCGGTGTGTGTGTAGTGGTGGTGGTGTTGGTGTGAATGTGGGGGGGGGGGGGAGTTCCTCATGTGACGATAGCATAAACGAGTTGATTCTGTCTCGCATTCCATTTATTTATTTTCTCTTCAACTGAAATTAATAACCTTGGTTTAACCCTGCTTGTTCTCGTGTTATTCACAGCAAGGACGTGCCTTCAGAAATTACCGTCATTTTCAGATTAGTTCAAAATCTATTCGTGATACTAAAATCCTTTTTCACCATAGAAAATGCAATGATTTTTCTGGTTATTTTCCTCACGTTCTCTCTCTCAATTTGCCAAAAACAATGTCAATTCCAACTTTACATTTTGCACTTTCTCTTCTTTTATTTTTTCGGACGGTAGTCCTTACTGTCTTACCTTCATTTTAATGCTGAACCCTTCCCTCTAATTCCTCTCTAGACGATAACAAGACTACTATTCCTTTTCCACCAACTCATTTATTCCTAACATAATTAATTCTTATAAAAATGTTATTTCTGCTCTTTTTGAACTGAAGAAGTACGATCTTGATGGTCTTCCTTTTGTGCTCCTAAAAAATTGAACTTCTGAGCTTGATAAACAAACTGTTTCTTCTCGGTCTATCAACTTTAGCCATTCCTTTCTACTGAAAGCGTGGGCTCATACTGTCTGTGCCAATAAACAGGAACCTCTCTCAACCCTTCAACTACAAATCCCATCCCCTTAACCTCTGTTCGAACATATCCTTAAAAGGTTGAGTTGGAAAAATCTTAAATCTTCTAATCTTTTCTCAGACCGACAGTATGACCCTCGCAAGGAACGCTCGAGTGGTGATCTTCTATCCCTTCTATATGATTCTTAGTCCTGTGAACTTCAGTATTTCTGTGAATCTTTTGCAGTAACCCCAAAATGTCATATCGAATGTCCCTAGAATGTCTGAATGTCCCTAGATATCATATCGAATGTCCCTAGAATGTCATATCGAATATCCCTAGAATGTCATATCGAATGTCCCTAGAATGTCATATCGAATGTTCCTAGAATGTCATATCGAATGTCCCTCGAATGTCATATCGAATGTCCCTAGAATGTCATATCGAATATCCCTAGAATATGTTACAATGTCCCTAGAATGTCATATCAAAAGCCTTCAATCGAGTCTCATTCTAAGCTATGATGTATCAACTTTTCATATAAGTAATTTTAAACACGTTTCGTTATCTATGGAACGAAACATGGGTTCATAGGACGCAATAGTCACCCCAATAACCCTTCTTATTTAAAAATAATAATAATTTTTGTAATATTAAATGCACAATCTTGTATCATTTTTCAATCTAAATGAGTAATTTTATTTATTTAATTATTATTATTGATTATTATTATTATTATTATTATTATTATTATTATTATTATTATTATTATTATTATTATTATTATTATTATTATTATTATTATTATTATTATTATTATTTTACTACTATTTTTATTATTATTATTATTATTATTATTTTACTGCTATTTTTATTATTATTATTATTATTATTATTATTATTATTATTATTATTATTTATTAATTAGTTATTATTATTATTATTTATTCCAATGTTATTTTTATTTTTAATATTAATATTAATTTTAATTTTAAAGTAAATATTTTTAATATTTACATTAATTTTCCTACCATTATAATGTGTGTGTATTATTATTATTATTATTATTATTATTAGTATTATTATTATTATTATTATTATTATTATTATTATTATTATTATTATTATTATTATTATTATTATTATTAATAGACTTTATTGAGAGCAAAGTTATAATAATATGTAAAAATAATAATAATGTAGTGATAGTAGTAATATTTTTACTCATAATAATAATAATAATAATAATAATAATAATAATAATAATAATAATAATAATAATAATAATAATAATAATAATAATAATAATAATAATAATAATAATAATTATAATAATTGTAATAAGAACAAGAATAATAATAATAATAATAATAATAATAATAATAA
>JABUQX010136995.1:0-7500 GCA_015478945.1 Trachelipus rathkii
ATTGGAGATTTTATTTATATTTATGGTATATTTATTATTATTATAGTATGTTATTATTAGAGGGTATGTGATTCGGTGTATTGTCTGGGGCTGGAGGCTGGTGAGAGTTTTCTGTTATTTATTATTACTTTATATGATTTATTTTATGCTTATTTATATTATGATTAATTTGATTTTGATGTAATTGTATATACGTATTGTATAGTCTTTGACTATATATTAAGCTAGCAAAAATATGATTTAGTTCTATTCTCATATGGATTGTTTCATCTGAGGTTATTTCTATTTTTTTTCTTGGTGGTTCTCTCAACTACTTGTTCGTGTTATTATTAAAATTTATTTTCAATATTCTCATTATACTAGTATACTTAATAATAAGGAGCTGTGACGCGTATCCATAAAGATTCTCATTTTATGAGTGTTGTTATTCTGCGCCAATGCCGCCGACTAGTGGGCTGAGCGCCTATGCGCCATACGATATGTTTTATTTGTAAATACGAGTCAGCGCCGTTTTAAGCGCTGGTATAGAAGGAGCCTAACTCTCAGATTCTTTATTTTTACTATTTCTCTAGCAATTAAAAGTCTAATCCTTCCACAATTTCAGTCTTGAATACGAGACCTTTCGATTTTTTAAGGGGGGGTAGGGTCCCCTTCGGGAGACCAGGGGACTGTCTCGTCTACAATGAGGTTATCGTGTCATTAAGCACCGTCCAAAGTTTGTAGTCGATAGCTTAGTTGGAGTCGAGAGGCAGGCTGGCGTTTCGGACAGTCAGAACGGATGCGAAGCAGGAAGGCGGCGAATACGGTGTGGGAGTGAGTAAGAAAAAAGATTTCCTTGCAGGAATGCGTTTTCGACTCAATAGATTATCCTTCGGGATCGATTTTCGACGTATATATAATAATATAAGTAATATTAATATATAAAATAATTGATATGAATATATAATAATAATATAATCGTGTATGTGTGATGTGTCTGCACAACCGCTTTCGTCACACCTGGGCGATTGGGCGAACTCGTTATTAAGCCTAATGCCACCGCTGCTGAAGCAGCTACAAGAGCGTATTCGATATTGTTGAGGCTAAAGCTCGTCGGGGGAGTAAGCCTAATATACAATCATAAGGGTTTGAAATTTCCTGTTTTCGAGGTTAACTCATTAGATATATTCCAAGGTTTCAGACTATACTTCTTCCTCTCATATCTGAAGGGTGGTAAGATCTCAATGCCTATGTACTACTACATGCCTTAGCTTCTACATCGCTATGAGAAGGTGTGCTGTTCTCGTTATGATAATTGGTATACACCTTGGTTTTCCTGCTCCCACCATGTGCCTGGTGCTCGACTCTCTCTCCGAAATCTAGCCGACGCGCTTCATTGTTCAGGTATTATTCTTAGTTCACGGTGGATTTACCGTGTTTCTGATTTACTCAGTTTTTACTGACGGCTCTAAAACAGAGGCCAGTGGGGATGCGTCTGCTGTTCTGCCCTGGACCCCACCACTCTCTCATATCCAAGCAATAGTTCAAATAGTAATTATTCATTAATGGTTATATAATTAACCTTGAATTTTTGTCCCTTGAACGCAACGCCATCCAAGGCGCTATATTAGATTAGCTAGAGCACGCTCCAAGTGCCCTAAATCCCTAGCTCTAAAAACAGAGTGTATCAGCTGAACAACATTTCTTATTCGACGTGCTGCCAGATGTCGCAAGAACCATTATATGTTGGATCCTCTCACGTAGTGTAACTGGCAATGAATCGGAACATAGGGCAGATAGGCGTCATCTGTTTCGGAGCTGTTCTAGGTACGTTCCGACGCCATTGCGAAGAGGTTGGATGCCATCACTTGATTATTATTCTGGTTCCGACAAGGGCTTCCGGTTTTACTGGTGAGGAATGCGGGGAGTGAACAGCGAGGGGCGAAACTTAGAGAGTGTAAAGCCGAACGAACATTGGTGAATGGTTTTCCTCTCACTGACGGAAGAACTTTGCAGAAGTGACTACTTGATCGCTCATTGGCCACAACAATATCACTCAAAGCTTCTACATGTCACGGGATCAAATTTTTTGCCATCGGCCATACTCTGGCCGTGTGTTCACATTAATCTTCATTTGATTATCCCTTAATTCTGGACCCATTCCCATCGTCATTTCCTACTATGGTCATACTAATAGGTTATCCATATTGTTCTGAAGTCCTCCACTTTGATAGTAAGTCTATTCTTCCTTATTTCCAAGCCTTAATAGTCTTAACATTTAATTTTGTTATGTAACTATATATAAGTTGAAAGTAAGTATTTTAATTTATGTTTTTTATTTATATTTTTTTGATGATATTTTATTTCGGAAACACCATCTAAATTTATTTCGTTTTACGGGCAATTCTAAAATAGGTATGAGCCAGGACCCACATGGAGTTTTTGAGTATATAATAGTGTGGTCGCTTCCTGTTGGCAGATTGGTGGGTCTGTACTGACTCAATATTTATTTTATATATATTATATATTATATATTATATATATAGTTATTATTATATATTATTATATATATTTATATTATATATATATATTATATTATAGTATAATGATATTATATATATAGCTATTATATGGTGTATATATATATATATTATATATTATTATATATATATTAATAATATTATATATTATATTATGTATATATATATTATTATTTTATATATATTATGATATATTATATATATATAATTATATATTAATTTACATGTTTATATTATATATTATATATATATATATATAATATATATATTATATATAATATATTATTATATATATATATAGTATATTATTATATTTATATTATATATTATTAAAGATATATTTTTATATTATAATATATAGTATTATATATATTATATATCTAATATATTATATATATATATATATATAGTATTACTATTATATATATATATATATATTATATATATATATATTAGTATATAGTATATAATTATATATATATGATATATGGTATATATATATATATACTATATATATATTATTATATTTATTCTATATATTATCTACGTATATATGTATATAGTATAATATATATTTATATATTAATATTATATTATATATATCTATATGTATGTATATTTTTTATTATACGGTATTATATATATATATATATATGATTATTATATATTATATATATTATATTATATTATATTATGATAGTATATATATAATATATATACTATAATTATATATATTTAACCATATATATTATCGGGTACTATTAATAAAATATTTCGTATATAATTGGAATCTTTTTCATTTATATGTAATGAATTTTTTATTCCAATATAGCTAAGGATGGTCTCTGTCCGAATGAAAACTTATTGGACATAACATATTTATTATGCTTATATAGTGCGTTCTTAGATTCTTATCAGGCTAAATATGATTCACCAATAAAAATTCATCATACTGAGGAGAATTAATATTAGTAGGCCATTAGTTGTAAAGTATAATTATTATTGATATTTAATTTATATATAGTTAGTGATATTTTAGTTTTATAAGATGTTTAACGAATCATGTTAGATATCGGAATATAGTATTTATGATTGTATTATATAATTCTTCCATATCTATAGCTTGCTTATAGTCAACAGACCATTAATTAAGCCAATACGAATGTTTATGAAGATTGGTTGAATATATTATGTCAGATAGATAAATCGACTCTTACTTTAAGAGTCTTATGATATGTATTAATGCAAGTTTCTGTCTGGGACAATGAGTTATGATATTAATACTGAATGGAATCAAATTATCTCGAATGCTGTAGGAGTTGGTGATATTGCTTAAAGTTGATGTGCTTTAGTATGTCGAGTAGTATATTATATCATTCACACCAGATTTAAACAATATTTATATTTAAATTAACAAATTGAAATATTGAGAAACGACGAATTTTAATATATGATTTGATGCTACTCTGGAATTTGCATATTGGTTTTGTAAATTTTCTAAAAAACTTTTGTATGTCGCTAAAAATTTTTAACATTAGTGTCATTCCGTTAAAAATTTTGCAGTTAAAACTTATTGCCAATTGAGTTGCTATTGGATACTTCTCAGTAAGAATTATATTGTTGAACATTTCTTACTATCTTTGTCATAGTTGATAGTGTTTATTCTGCATGCAATTTAACCCTATATATTTTATGTACTGAGCCTTTATAATTGTTTCAATTGGTTATTGAATAAAGCTACAAACAATGAACCATACGATGCAAAAATGAACAGAAAACAGTTATGACGATTTAGTATTAATAGAAGATAATGAGAATGCTAAATCATAATTATAACATTCAGAGACTATAGGGGATATACTTATTTTGAAATATTGTGTGGCGCATCACTATGTGTAGATACATTGATACCATATTGATACACTTAATATAGAGAGTAAGCTCTACTTATAAGTTTATGATAATTCTCAATTCATAAAAAAAATTTTTCTTAATATAATATTGGTAAATTTAAAATTTTAATTCACTTATAATATATTCAATAGAAAAAAACTTGATTTTAAATCCGATAAATAATCAGAAATAGTTGGGGTTAGGTTATATTAGCATCGCATTCAGCTTCATTATAATAAAAAATTATTTTACGTCTATCTTTCTAGAAATTCAATAGCTGATACTGATATATGTCGTCCATTTGATTGTTATGATGTATCCTATTGAGTAACTCGATAATATTATATTAAATTAAATTAGATCCTAAAATAATAATAATCATTCGATATGATTTTTGCATTATCTTTGATTGGTGTTCGTCTATCCCCAGACAACCTTGAGAAATTAGTTATAATTCCCTATTCTTACCCCTAATCATCTTGGAGATGAATTAAAAATGCTGTCTATTCTAAAATGCTAACTTCCCAATTTTTTCTTTTCAGACATTGCCTTATCTCACTTTTAAGGAGGAAGTAAAAAAAAAAGACAAATCAAGAAATTAATCCATTTTGACTCCTAGGGAAACTTCTCTGGTACGTTTATATATATATATATATACAGTGAGAATTATAAAGATATGGGTGTCAGATCACCCCCCAGAGCTTCTTGCCATTAATGCCATTAAAATCTTTTATTATTATTATTATTTTTTATTATTATTATTATTATTATTATTATTATTATTATTATTATTATTATTATTATTATTATTATTATTATTATTATTATTATTATTATTATTATTATTATTATTATTACTTAGGTAGATCGTTTGAAAATCAAGCTTCCTGAAGTGTACGAGAAATTCATATTTTGTGCAATCAGCTTTTTTGAAGACTCGAAAAGTCACTCTCATTATTATTAAGTATTAGTCATCTATCGTTTATGCTGAAGTAATGGTGTAAAAATTGTTTGCTGCGCTATCCTATAATAGTAAAAATATATTTGAAATTTAATTAAGTGCCGCTAACTGCTATTAATTAAAAGTGGTAATTAAATAATTACTGTATGTGTAATTGTGTTGCTTGATAAAATAAAACTTGCAATTTAAAAATTAAATAGGCCTACATACACTTCATGATTTTTCGTTTGAAACCTAATTTTTGAAAGGGCAATATTATTCATTTAGTTGTTGCTTTTCATAGTCTTGAAAGATTATTATTATTATTATTATTATTATTATTATTATTATTATTATTATTATTATTATTATTATTATTATTATTATTATTATTATTATTATTATTATTATTATTCTTTTATTATTTGTTTTTTTATGTTGTTCCCGTGTTAATAGTTATTAATATAGTCGAACCAGTATTTAAAAATGGCTGAAAAAAGGGTTAAACAGCAGCTTTCAATTTCAAAATTTTTAATTAAAAAGCAAAAAACGAGGACTGATGAAATTTATAGTGCTTCTTATAAAACTACAGAACCTTTTAATACTTTAGCACCCGAAGCTTCCACATCTGTGGAGCACGAATCCAGACTTAATGATATAAGCTTGTACATAAACCAGAACCGCTCACAAAGATCTTCTGGCGAAATACGGGAAATTTTAGACAACGTATGGAAACCAACTGAAGATTTTACTTTTCCCGGTACAGAACACACACAAAAAGTACACTCTACAGAAAATGAAGAAAAGAGAACCTACATACTTCGCTTTCAGTATCATTGGCTGAAACGCTTTCCTTGGTTAGTATATTCAGCGATGGAAAATAGTGCATACTGCAAATATTGTGTATTATTTTCAAGAGGAAGGGCTGGTGTCAATTCACAGGACCTTGGCGTTTTCGTTAAGAAAGGTTTCTCCAATTGGAAAAAAGCAATTGAAAAATTTACCCGCCATGCTTCGTTAAAATACCACATAGATTGTGTTGCTGATGCTGAGAGTTTTGAGCAAGCATGGGAAAGGCCTGAACTGTCAATTCAAAACAGAATAATTAAGGAAAGACAGCAACAAGTATTGAAAAACAGAAAACGACTCGTTCCAATAATTGAAACAGTGTTACTATGTGGTCGGCAAGAATTGGCTCTTCGTGGACATCGAGATTCTGGTAAAATATCTATGTCAGAAGAACCAAAGAATAATGAAGGAAATTTTCGGGAAATACTACGGTATAGAGCAAAAGGTGATGCCAGTCTGCAGACTTCTTTAGAGGGAGAGAGTTATAAATATTTTAGTCCACAAATTCAAAATTCCATAATAGAAGCATGCAATGCTATTTTGTTGAGGCAAGTTGTTGACACTGTGAACAAGTCTAAATGTTTTGCAGCTCTCGTAGATGAAACTTCGGATATCCTCGCAACTATACCTATATCAACTGCAACACCCGAGAGAACATTTTCCACCCTAAGAAGAATTAAAACTTACTTGAGGAATACAACATCACAAACCAGGCTGAATGGTCTTGCACTGCTATCGATTCACCGAGAAATTCAAGTGAACGAAAATGAAATAATTGACGAGTTGGCGAAAAAAAAACGAAAACTCGATTTTGTTTTATAAGTAATGGACAATCTGTAATAGTTTTGTCGACTTTTCTTACAGTTTATGTATAGCAGTTTCAGGCATATACATATATACATACATATATATACATATACATATATGTATTGTTGCTGTTATATATATATATATATATTTCATAGCATATATATATATATATTATATGCTTACATATATATATATATATATATATAATAAGGCAAGAGGAGTTGCCAATTTGGCCCCCCAGGTTAACATGTAAAGTCATTGTTTCACTGTAAATATGTAGCATATTATATATATATATATATATATATATATATATATATTATACATGTTATATATATTATATATAGTTATATTGTTATATATATATATTATATATATATATATATATATTATATATATATATATATATATAAAGAAGGTACCTCTCATGTGATTCATATGCAGGCCTGTTCCCCCAAACTGTGTTGTAATAACTGTATGAAAGTTAGT
>JABUQX010136996.1:0-15621 GCA_015478945.1 Trachelipus rathkii
TCTCATAAGGCAAGGCTGGCTGGGTTGCTATATATGGCGTAAGGTTGCTGCTATAGTATATGTTGTTGTTATAGCATAGTATATATATTATTGGTTATATATTATATTACTATACATATATTATACTATATGTAAAACACAGCTATTCAGTTCATGTATAGTCTTTAGCCGCATATGAACACGGCACATCCGCCCATTATTGTTGTGATTGAACAGCCCACTCTTGTCATTCTTAGAATGGTCAAAAATACTTTCAGGTGACGTACCAGACATTTAAATATGCCCGTCTTCTGCGTATCAGTGATTGAAAATATTATTTTTAAAAACAGTGTCGTTCGCCAACGCGCCATTCTGTGCCCAGTACTTCATTTTCATCGCGAAGATTCGTCTCGGTCAAATATGCCTGGGCTGCCGCCATGGCCGCTGAATGGATCCAGGGCGGGGTTCACTGACGGCCCCGATTTACATCGTGCCAATCGGCCCGTATAACAGCGCAGAGGCATGTAGCATGGAGATTTGTATATGTCATCATGCAAAAGATTGGGTTAAAGAGCACTTTAAGTCATGCAATGAAAACGATATTGGCAGAGGGTATCACATACAAGTCACTCCAGTTTCTCTCTCTCTTTTTCTGCTATTGGCCTTTACATCGTATGGAAGTTCGAAGAGGCTGCCGATTTGAACTACGACTCTCCTATATTTCAGCACATCACAGATACCTACTGTCAGATTGGTAAGAGGGAAGTTTTGTTGGCATAAGAAGAAATGGCTGGTGCACTACAAAGTTCATTACATCGCCAGGTCAGGACCAGTAATGCTGATGGACGATTCCTAACTCATTGAATGCAAGTTTCTAAGTCTCCATAGATGTGCAGAAATTTCATCTGCCGATTTAGAGGCCTGAGAAGGTAATACATTAGCCAAAGATACTAACGCTTGGTTTATTGCGATATTTCCGAGAGGGAATTTACAGTGTTGGCTCGATGGTGCTCAGATGTGAAAGCTATCGGATAATGATAGCACGATTACAGCTTGTAAAGATTGTGAGCGTTAGCCTGAAATCCTCGCGCAGCGTACCACAATGAGTAGTGCTTCTATTTTGCATCATTGCAAGCCATATTTGGGGCAACCTGGTAAATATGGGTTCTGCTTGAGCCCCGTTAATATATTTAATGTTATGCATAACATTTCATTGATCTTAAGTTTTGTAGTATTGTTATGCTCACCGTCTGCTTTATTCTTTCATTCAGCAATTATTGGTTTAAAACTTGGAAATAGTTTTTAGTAACATTAAATAAATAATATAAATGTGTAAATGACAATTGTTACTTAATAAGCCTGTAATACAAACATAAAAGAATAAAAATGATTTAATAATTGTAATGAATAATATAAATATAAATGATTGTTATCTTTAATTAACTTATATGTTTTTTACTAAATCTTTATGGTCAAATAGCAAGCTTCTGTAATATATATATACGTAGTTCGGAAATATTTTTGCTGGTTCACGTATTTAGTTTGAATAATGAGTAATCTAGTTTTAGAGTATTTACCCCAAATGATGAAAATTTATAAAACATAAAACATTTATAATAAATCATGCCATACCTCCCAGAAGAATCCTTAATATGTAAGGTATTCATTCAGAGGTACGCCAGCCATCTGCTAACGGGGCTCGCCGTAGAGAGACGCAGTTTTTGTGCGAGGGAGATTAGCTCTCAGCAGGAAAACACAGCAGTTCACCGAATAAAAAGCCGAGCACCGCAGTAACTCAGCATCTACAGAAGCCCAGGCGTAGATATAGTTACCTCTCTGTGCTGCGAGGGTCAAAGAGGCTGACCTGAGCTTATAGAAAGAGAGACGCCACAAAGAATGAGGGTCAATTGAAAGCGGCCGGTGCCATCAGCCGACGAGTTGAATCCGGTCGCGCGCCGCCGTCGGCACCGAGCAGCACCAGCGGTGGATTTATATCCCCAGCTTAGTTGGAGTAATCGATAGAGTGGTGGCACTCTCAGCCCAAACAGAACTCCTCCCACGTTGAGAAACTGTTGAGACAGTGAGTTTCAAACATTTTGTGCTGGGCAGCCGCGACAATATATTAATGGTCAGGGCACGAGAGAACTGCTCTAGTATATGCAGTGCCAGAAGGCAAAGCCTTATAGGCATTTTGCTGAGTTTAAATAATAAAGCTTGAGCACCCATCTCAATCCAGATCAAAGCAGCACATTGAGACGATAGTGTACCGTAGCGTAAAGAAGCGAAAGGTACTGAAACAGCTGCAGCCACGAGCAGTGGAGTGACAGAGCAGGTGAGAAGATCACACGAAAGTGAACAACCCCGAGGCCTCACCAGGCCGACAGAAAGAAGTCGCCCATCGTTACCGTGGGCTGATGACCGGTTGTTGCCAGACATAAGTGCTAAAGGCAGGAGGAAACCCGTAGTGGGAGCTGTGCGACGTGCCACATCAATGTGCCGCCACCACCAAGTCTCCCGTGTTCAAGAAGCGGAAAACCGATAAATCGGTTACACGCTGACTGGCGATCCAGCAGATACGATATTTAACTAAGAGCGGTTCGCAGATAGGCGAGCGCCGAATCAGAGTTCGGTGCTTCTATTGAGACATAGAGCAGCCGAACGAGGGAGCTGGAATCACTGGACGCAGTCCGCCCCCTGCCTTCCCGTACCTTTATAGAACTGGTGGAGCTCATGCACCAAATCAAATGGGGTCGTCGGCAAAGAGGTGATGTAGAGGAATGCCGTAATGTAACCAGGCGAAAAATAGAGTGCCGATTAGCTGCAGCAACAAGCTATCAGATCGAATAGTTAGGTGGAAAGCGATTTGGCAGAGCTGCCAGAGATGCTTCGCGCCGCAGTGATTTGCCGGTAACCAGCAACCGCGTAAAGCCTGCTTTGCTCGTCGAACATGAAAGGAGGAGAACGAGTACACCTCTTCGATGCCGCCCTGCCGTACGGTTACACGATCGAAACCATATTACGTGAAGTCGAAGAAGGAAGTCGAACCTGCTAACGATCGCAGCCTCACCTGCGTGCAGCCGAAACAGAAAGCCGGGTCATTCCACCGGCAGCCGCGGAAGTTAGCGTAAAAGCGCCCTCCGATCATGCCAGAAAATACATCGCCGCCGGAGGCAGCCGCAGATATTGGCAGCGAGCGTAGAGGCGAGACTGTCGGGCACCAATTGTTTGACGACCGTGGCGCCCGATAGTCTTCCCCTCCACTCCAAACTGAGAGGACCCCAACTACTGTGCCTCTGTATATATATTGAAATCCCTAACAGACCTGACGAAAGAAGAGGCCGTTATTAGTGAAAATCTGTTTCGGGAACAGGTAGCTGTCAAAGAGGCCAGGTGCAGCGAAGCGCATTTGGCATTGGCTGCAGCACGAGCCTGAGCACTGAGACCAGCCACTGCCGCCGGAAGTACAGGCGTCGTCAATTTGCTTTCGAGCCTGCGAAATAAGTTGGTACAGAGCATAAAAACGAAGTTGGGCCGCACCCCAGACAAGAGCGCTGCCAGTTGGGAGCGATACACAGAGGTGCGCAAAAGCCGGTTTGCCGCAGATGCTAGTAAAGTCATTTTGCTCACCCGCCATTTCCACACACACACACACAATACCTGGAGCTGGAGGGATAGGGAGTAAATTGTGAAACCAAAACAAAGAAAGAGGCCGGGAGTTAAATTTGAACAAAATAGTCCTAACTTAAAAATTTAAGTACTAAAAATCAATTAAATAAAATATACTGATACTTACACTGAATAAAACTTAAATTAAAAGATGTTGATTGCTTTGGTTACACTAAAAGAAAATGAAAAAAATGAAAGTAAAATTTCATTTTTAAAACTCCAAACTTTAAACCTCTCGCCGAAACGAATAAATGACTAATTACATCTCTGATTTAATAACTTTCTGGTTTTCAAAATGTTTGAAAATATCACACACTTTGGAACACAGTAAACATGGCCAATGTTGCTGGCCCAAGCAATAAGATAAATATAAATATATTAAATTACTAATAAGAACACTGCTAGAGGATTAATAGTTCACTATTGTTTTACCATGATTTACTGCTTTACGTCATAATTTAACATGTAATAAGTATAAACATAGCAGTGTTTTTAATCTTGTGGAGTAAAGACGTGCTTGAAAGTGCTCCCGGTTGATAGTTTATATTTATCTTATTTTTAGCGTTATTATTGTTATTATGTTCCGTGTTTAGTTAAAGTGTGTGAAAGCTCAAATCTTTTTTGTTTTAATTGGAAAGTTTTATTAAATCAAAGTGTAATTAGTCATTTTTGTTTCGGCGAGGTTTAAAGTTTGGGAGTTTTAAACTGCGCAAATTTTACTTTTCTATTTTTTTTTCATTTTTCTTTAGTTGTAAGTTTTAATAAATTTTTAGTAAGTGTAAGTAAAGTTGTTTAGGTTTAAGTTTTATTTTTTTCAGTGTAGAGTAGTATATTTTTATTTAATTAATTTTAGTACTTAAATTTTTAAGTTAGATTTATTTTTGTAATACTTATCAAGGCTGCCTTCTTTGTTTTTTAGTTTGTTTTTGTTTATTGATCTTATTTGTGAGTGTGTCAAGTGTGTGTGTGTGTGTGTGTAAAAGATGGCAGATTTGCGTAGGCGTGAGCTTTCTATTAACTTTACTAACATCTGCGGCTTAAACTCCAACTTTGCTCTGTGTAATATCACCTCTAACTCTAACCCTAACCTTGCTTGTCTGAGACTTAGATGGTTAAGAATTCACCCCTCTAACTCGTTTAATGTATATCTAACTATAACTTATTTCATAATTTCCGTCTGAAAAGTAGAGTGTGTGCCTATGTAAACATTAATACTCCCGTAACAAGTCTTGTGAATCTCGAATCTCCAAACTTCGATGTCGTGGCTCAAAATCTTTCTTCCTTCTCTACTAATATTCTTGTGCTTCTGCTACTGTTCTCCTAAAAGAATAGATTTTCACTCTTTCTTTGAATATCTTACTACTTCTCACGAGATATCTTCTCATCCAAATACTGAGGTCCTCTATTTAGGGGATTTCAATATACAGAACACTGAATGGTTGGGGTCCTCTCAGACTGATTTAGGTGGGGAGGAGGCTTGAATCATTCAGCATTCTCTAAGATCTGGGAGCAACTAATCAAAGGACCTACACACATTCCGATCGTCCCAAATCAATTGAACACACTTGACCTATGTTTCACCACTAGTCCTTCTCTCTATAAATACATCACCTTCGCTCCTATTGGTAAATCTGACCAAAACCTTATATCTCTTAACTTTAATACTTTCTCTCCAACAGCTCCATCCAGCGATATGCGAATTTTCTGGCACTTTGATCGGCCGATTGGGGGCCCTTGCATTGTCTCTACGCCAACTATAATTGAAGTGACTGATTTGACTCTGATGACGCTTCGGCTTCCTGCCACTAAGGTGGGAGAGCTGTGTAAATCGCTGTAATCACTAAGGTTCATTCCTTCTTCGACCAAATCCTTTTCACATAACAGGCCCGATCGTGCCTTTCGTTCCTACTTTTCATTACGGCTAGAGACAGCGCTTATCGGGGTGGGAAAATTCTCGTTCTCCTATCCCTTTCGCTAATCGTTGCAGGGATACTCTTCGACGAGCAAAGCGGGCTTTCATCAAACGAAAGTTCGCTAACCTCCTTGGTTCTACTACTGACAAATCTTTCTAGCCTCTTGCCAAAAACATTCTAACAACTTCTGTAAATCTGCCTTTCCACCTCTTATTCGATCTGATAGCTCTGTTGCTAACTCTCCAACTAAAAGGCCAATCTCTTCGGCCTCCTATTTTCCTCTCTAACTCAACCCTGGACGATACTGGCATTCCTCCTCCCTCTACCTTCTCTCCTCTCAGGGAGTCCTATGTCTTTGCCGGTGATTACATTTGATTGGGTGCATGGGCTCCCTGAGATCTATAAAGGTTAGGAAGGCGAGGGGCCCGGATGGCATTCCTCCCCGAGTTTAGAGGGAGTGTGATTCCGAGCTATCCCCTCCCCTCATTCAACTATATTCTCTATGTCTCAATACTTACTTTTTCCCCCTCAGTGTTAGAAGCACGCACATGTCCAACCTATTCCGAAAAAAAGGAAGCCGCTCTGATCCTTCTTCTAACTATCGCCCCATAGCTCTATCTCTATTCTATCTAAGATCTTTGAAACCCTTCTAAACTCTCACTTCTTAGACCATCTGGAATCTCATTATCTTCTTTCAGATCGCCAGTACGGCTTCCGGCGTTCGAGGTCTACTGGTGATATACTTTCTTATTTAACCGATTGGTTTTCCGCTCTTAAGAACTACGGGGGAGACTTGGGTGGTGGCATTCTGACATATCCAAAGCATTTGACCGGGTATGGTACGCGTCACTGTTTCCAAGCTCCCCTTCCAATAGGTTTCTCCTCCTTCTCTTTGGCTTACTTATGTCTAGCTCCTTCTTTCAAGTCGCTCAATATTGGCAGTGGCTGATGGAGCGACTTCCTTCTTCTTCTTTTCTGTCAATAGTGGTGTTTCTCAGGTTCTGTCCTATATCCTACTTTTATTTTTACTTTCTAATAGATCTTCTCACCTGCACATCTAACTCTATCCACTCAAAAGCCGACGATGATTTACCCCTTCATTCTTCAACCAATTTCAATTCTGCTCCTTCTTTTAATACTTCTAGAATTGCCTCTCAGTCTCAATCTTTCTGATTCTATTCTGCTGATCTGATAGAATTTCCGATTGAGGTCGTCTCAACCTTCCTGTAGAAATTCAATTTTTTAAAACTCAACTTCTACAAGAAATCTCCCCTAAACACCTTCCAATCTTCCTATCTCTTTCGACGGTTCTCTCGTCTCTCCTGTTGACAATATAAACAAGATCCTGGCCTTAACATAAACAAAATGTTTTGGAAACCTCTCATCACAAACATAAGTTGCTAAGGCGGCCTCAAAGAAACTGGGAGTCTGTTTAATTGAGAGATTTTTTTTCCTTTCTCAGTTACTCTGCTCCAGCTAAACAAGGGTCCCATCCGCCCTTGTATGGAGTCATGCTCTCATATCTGGGGGTGCCTCTGGTTTCACCCAGCTTTTGGACAGGGTCGAGTCAAAAGCAAAAGGCTTATAAGCTGCTCTCGTACTTTCCACCACTTGACCCTCTATCTTGTGGCGCGATGTTTAAAACTCTTTTATCTCTCTTCTTAGGTACCCGGCAGCTCCAGGTGTCTGAGGGAGCTACCACTCGCTTACCACCACCTTTACGACGCCCTCGTAGCAATAAGGGGTGCTGTATCTGCGCACGAGCATTGCGTAGATATTGGTAACTCCAGGCTAGTCTGCGCTGCGGTGCTTCATTCTTTTTAGCCACCTTTGTTCGGTGGAATTCTTTTCCATCTTCTGTGTTTCCTGCTGAATTTAATCTCCCTCACTTTAAAGCCTGGCGTCTCTGCTTATCTGCGTAATTGCTAGCGGATGAAATTTTGGCGCACCACACCCCTTCCCTAAATAGGGCTCTGCATTGCAAGGTGACGACCAAATTTCTTCTGTAGGAGTATAACATATAATTTATTATAAACATTTTATGTTTTACTAAATTTTCATCATTTTTAATTAAAGATAACAATTAGTCATTACATTTATATTATTCATGCAATGTTAACTAAAAATATTTCCAAGAATTTAATATTATTATTATAATTACAATTTGTTAAAAACATATTTTTTTTTTTTACTTAAAAATTTATTAAAAACATTTTAGGTTTTAATTAAAGATAACAATCATTTATATTTATATTATTCATTTACAATTTATTAAACGCATTTTATGCTTTTACTAAATAATTTATTGACAGCATTTTAGGTTTTTAATTAAAAGTAACAATTAATCATTTACATTTATATTATTTATTTAATGTTACCTAAAAATATTTCCAAGTTTTTAAAACTTCAATAATAAATCATTGTCTTTGAATGAAGAATAAAACTAAAGACCTGTGTTGTAGACATAACACATGTCTCTGTAAAAAAAACTTAAAAAGTCAATGGAATGTTATGCTTATGAAACATTAAATATATTAACAAGGATATTAAATTATATTTGCAAGGTTGCTAAATATAAATATATTTGCAATGATATAAAATAAATAACACTACTCCCCCATTAATGGTACCTTTATGAGGATTTCAAATTTAAACGCTCTAAATCTTTACAAATATGCCAATCATTTATATCATTATCCATTATGTAGTTTCTCACATCCTGAACACCATCAGTTAACACATATGTAAAAAGTTCCCTCTCAGATATCATAATGCGTAAGCTGTTGAATGCAGCAATGTAATTACCTTCTCTCCATTGTTTTCTAAATCGGTAGATGAATTTCTGCACATCTATGGAACTTAAGAAACGTTCGATGATATAGAGCATAAGACATCGATCAGTAGTAGGATTTCTTACACATTCATAATATATCTTAGGTAAACATTAAATAATACGGTACTATACCTTCAGTATTCATCTCTTCATAATAGCATTGTAACATCGCCCTACGGACCTTCTAACAATACTTCAGCTGCGTTACGGCCTGAATGTAAGAAATCCAAATATGATGTGTTCAAAAATACAGCTGTTTCATTATTCTTCTCCATTAATCTAGACTTCCAAAGTGAACTTATGTTCTTGATGTTTATAAAATCTAGAGAAGGCTTATGTTGGTCTCGCGCAGAAAAAGTTTCGCCCAGTTTAACAGCTGAAGCTTGTTAAATAATTCTGTAAGCCACTCTCAGTGGAAACATATACAAAGTAAATTCTTACTTGGACTCATGAAAATACGCTTGGTCTGATAAATGGTGAATTGGGTATCCACACTTGAAAAATAAATCCATGGGTTTTCTCTTATATAAGAATGTACCCTACTTCCCTGGAATCTTGACTGTCCATTAGTACAATTTCTGGTATTTGAGTAGTAATTCATGTAGTAGGAATCATGAATAAACATCTTGCTTGAAATACTTTTGAATCTTTACATTACAACAAGAACTTGGTGCACCCGCTTAACGCCAAAACGAGTATCATTAAAATGATGTTGAATGAATATTTCACATATAAAGATTAAAGAACTAAGATATATTTTCAGCCTTCCTATTTAGGATCGTTAGAGTATGCAAAACATGTTTTTACATACTAAAAGGCAGAAATAAAAAATTCTCCGACCAATCACATGCGCATCATATAGAGAGTAAATATCTGGCCGTCCGCTCACAAGAAAGTAACTTCCTTATCTTACCTGCTATATAGGCTTACGATCCAGCATGGTTATCAGTTTGCAATATATTTATTAATAAATATATTAAAATGATTATAAAAAATCTTGCCTATATTGGAATTACCTTTTGACCCGATTACTGTAGGCTTAAATCAGCCCGGGAATACAAATATTTATCCTAACATTAGCCAAATTAGGCCTACGTAGTTAATTGCAGTCCACATTATCGAAACGAGGTCAGTTTTGAAAACTATACTTTGACCTTGGTATTAGCCATACGCCCCGACGACAAAAAGCTACTCCAAATTAGGCCAAAGTAGTTTATTGTCAACACCACATTTACCAGAGAGAGGTATTTCGTAATCGTTAAGATACGTGCGGTATTGTTTGTTTTCTCGTGTGGTATTGTCTAGTAACGATAGATAACAATAAAGAAAAAATCCAATTAGTCTAAAAACTTGAAATAATTTTAACGTAACATGAGGCAATAATATAAATTAAGGAACTAATCGGTATTTAAATAAAGACCGTTATAATTTGATTTTAAATACATGTTATTGCTAGCCTCGAAGAACTATTTTGATTAAATAGTTATACACTATACATGGCTAAAGGATATGAAAGCAGTAAATCAATGAACTTCATAGATGGCATAGCCTGGTGTAGAGGGGGTGCTAGGGGCTTGCCTTCCTGATTTAACTGATTTATTGCTTAAAAGGTACGCAAAATATATGATTTTAATAATACATTGTAATAAAATCAAGTAAATAATTATAAAACTTATTAAACTATTAAAACTAAAAGCCAGTTAAAACACTAGTAACTATTAAAAGATAGATGATCTATAAGTAAATTAATAAAAATTTGTAAGGATTAGTTTCAATAGAATCTTTATAGAGGACATTAAAATAAACTATAAAAGTTTTAATGAAGTTAACTTATATAATACAAAGAACTTTATGATATGCTTTGAACAAAGTGTGGACTAGAGAGGACGTCTATTGTGTAGGATGGTGCGTAACATGTGTGTGGTGCGTGTGTGTTAAATGAAATACCATAAGCCACGCACCACACATAATAACACTAAGTAATAAATAAAATAATAAAAAAATAAAATAATAAAGAAATAAAATAAAACAATAAAAAATGTTAAAACATCATAACAATACAAAGCCTCTAAACAAAAGATAAAAAAGATATAATAAGAATGAAAAATATAAAATGGACTTAGTGCAGTAATACATATGATGAAGCATAAACAGAAAGACAATGGAGTTTCATATACAGTAAAGTAAACAAAGCATATAACCCTGGTGGTAGTCACCACCTCTTGATTAGGGATTTACGGGCTAAAGGTATAATGTAAAATATGTAGTTAAAGCCAGTAAACACACTAGTAAGATAAGCATAAACAAAAGCAACTAACCCTTGTTTCTATCTAACACTTCTAAATTGATATACTGATCTACTGCTTAAGGTAGTAATGTTCAGAAATAATGATTAAAGCGAGAAACAGTATGATTAAGAAGTTAAAAAATCGAAAACAAAAGCATCACTAAGCTTAGGTTAGGGTAACAATTTTGATACCGATATTGATAAAGGTTAATATTAATGTTAAAAATTTCATAAAATGAGTAAATAAATATATATATATAAGATCACATTATGTGTTTTCACGGTAACAATTTATAAAAATTATAAAATAAAAAGTATTAATAAAACACCAGTCAACAAGAATAAATGTTTCTTACTGTAATTTGTTTTTTGTTATTCCGTTATAGACAATATGTATTTTTAGTTTTGCACTCTCACGCGTTTTTTGGATGTAGCGGGCAGGAAGTATTTATTGTCATCTTCTCATTTTGTATGGCTTACCCTTAGTACTTAAAAGAAAAAATTTTTTGATTCTCTGTTTAATTTTTTTTTCATCCTTAGTTGAAGGATGTGAAGCTTAATTTCAAGAGCTTAGTATATGATCGAGCAGCACCATTTGATCTGTCATATGTATGTGTACCGTAACAAAAAAATAATATAAAAATAAATGTTTTCTATTTTTATTGGTTTATCATCTTTAGCAGATTCAAATTTGAAAGTGTTCCTTACTGTAATTACCATTTGGTACCACCGGCAAAGTATATGCAATCATATTATGTTATGGGTTACGTTACAAAAAAAATAAATAAAAAATCGTATTTCTTATTTTTATTGTTTATGTTTTTATGGACGATTCAAAACTAGTTTCTCTTAGTACCATGGTGTTAGACGGTCATAGGAAGATTGATGCATAGTCATTTGTTGGGTGGTACCGCGTACAAAAAATATTTTTTTGCTTCGATTGCCTATATTATTATTCATTTATCAGATTCAAAGATATTATGTTTTTACTTAGCACAACCGTTGTTTTACGTATGGCAGAATATTTGAATCTACAATACAAAAAAAATGCCAAAAAACTTCTGGCCTCGTAAACAAAAAAGGTTACTAGGAGAATCAAACATAATAAACAATTGAATTAGCATAAAAAGCTGAATAAAACACAATAAAAAATGGAATAGAAAAATTTTTTTTTTGTAACGGGGTTAACACAAATAATGAATCCCAAATTTCTCCTCAGCGGTAACCACAAAACTCGATTGCCAGAGAAAAACAAAAATATATTGGAATCTGCATAAAAACGAATAAAAAACATATAAAAAATAGAAGAAAAAAAATAAAATCTTTTTTGTTACATTGGTAATACGAAATAGGTATCGTACATGATAACAGTTTAGAACAGCAAAATGGTTTTACTAAGTTAATAAAAAAACAGAATGATTCATAGTAAAGATAATTCGTTCGCGGCGGGTAATATTGCCTGCGGCGCACGCCGGCGGCGTTACCGCGGGAAATGCGCCTCGAGCGCCAGCGGGAAGCGGGTCGCCGAAATAGGCGCCTGGTGCGGGCGGCACCGCTAGGCGCGGACGCCGGGGTGCACCTCGGGCGGGTTCAATACGTCGCGCGGGGGTATGCTGGGCGCCTCATGGACGCTAGCATAGGAAGACATCATATCAGACTCTGTCTATGATTGCGGTAAAAGCTAGAAAATGGTTAGAAAATGCAATCAAAGATGAATCATCAAAGATGACTTCATCAAAGATGAATCATCAAATAGATGGTATCAAATATGAGCAACTGTAACAATGATTGAACATAAATACTGATTAAAAGTAGGCTTCAAAGAGCCATCAAATTCGAGAATCAAAAAAACGACTGTGTATGGAATTAGAGACTGTTGTGAGTGTATAGGTGTGTTAATGCTAGGAGATGAAGTTAAAGTGTCATATGTGTAGTAGTTAAGTGATGACTAGGCGGGGCGGTAAGATTATTGGATAGGATATGTGCTATAGAAGATGTAATCTTATAATGCAAGTGAAGTTTATAAGTGTCAAGGTGTAGGTTTGTATATACATAGGTGTATAATGCATAGTGGAATAGTAAATAATATGTTAAAGGTTTGAAAATACTACTTTGTTATTTCCACTGATGGAAATATTAGTGGGTATATAGTCCAGCGGGTTGTGTGTAAGTGCCTATCCGTGCTGTTAAAATAGCCTACCGGTGTGTGTGTTATAAGTAGCCTAGCATGTGTGTGTGTTGGTGGTGTAGGGGAATTATATATATAAAATATTAAAATATATAATATATATATAAATAAAATATAAAATATAAAATATATATATATTAATATATAATTAATATATATAGAATATATATTAAATTATATATAATAATATAGATATAATAATAAGAACAACTATTGTGGGAAAATAAAGAAAAAGCTCCTACGTGTCGAACCAACGCAGTAGACTGGAACGACATACTCGGACGCGCATACCAGCCCGAGCCACCGTCTAATATGGTGAGGCTCACGCGTAAGCTTCGATATTCGTTCAGGTCGCAACATGGCTCGTGTCGACCAAGGAGCATTTTTCTTATCTCCACATCTCGTATTAACTATAACAAATAAGCTCGGTCTCATGCGTATTACAATAGAAATTGGTTAGAGCATGCCAGGTAGACATCGTCAGTATGTCGTTCCAGTCGCAACATGCTTGTTGACCCCAGAAGAGAGGCATATTCTCTTTATCTCCTAATAGTCTAATTACTATATTCTAACTATAAGCTGCTGTGGTCTTCATGACACGTATATTAATCAAATAATATCACTGTATTCTTTTTTTGTTTTTCTTAATGTACTTTTTATGATAAATAATATAAAATTTAATTTCAAATATTCTTGCAATATAAACAACGTAAACAATAGCTTTGTCTTATATAAATTTTATAAACAAAGAAAAAATTAATATATAAGATAATATATTGTTTTGCATTGTTGCTAAAATTAACTCAGTGAATGAAATATATTTTTAATAGCTTAAAGTGCATAGTGCATTTACGACAAGTATACAGGCGTAAACGCGACTATATCTGAGGTCGAAATAATGAGCAGAATACCAAAAACGAAGTAAACACATTTAAATAATATAGTATACCCGGCACGTTTCCGCTATAATACTTATTTCCCTAAAAGCAGGTTTTCATAATAAATCTAACATCATCGGTAATAATATAATAATACGTACACTATTCTATCAAGCAGTGTATTAAAATTATAATATACCTAAGAATACATTATAGACTTATACAAAGATTAATATATATATATACTATTATTATACATTTAATTAATTGAATAAAGTATATATATAATATTATAACTTATATACTATAATAAAAATAAAACAAATATATACACACTTGTCTGATTGGGTGGCATATAAAGGTTGGTAAAATTATAGTATAAGAAATAATAGTAGAGAGAAATTAGCTATGGTAATCGAACTAAAGCCCTAGTAGTCATGTGAAGGGAGTGGGTCGGACGTGGAAACTCTCTCCTTTCCCCTCGATCCGTCTGTCGTCTCCCCTCATCCCTCTCTCATCTTCTCTACTCTCCGCCACACTCCTCTGATCGTCTCTCAACTCTCTCTCCCACTCTCATTAGCTCACTCCGTTAAAAAATGCTCAAAACTTTGATATATTATTATAATCATATATACTATATATATTATCATTTAGATAGTAATAATAATATTGTACATATTTTTTTAGTCGTATTAAATCTCTGTGTCAGCGGCATTAGCCAAATTTGTAGTTTCTACTGATGACATTCCCTAGGGCTTGATAAGCATGAGCAGGTGGTGCGGATTACTGGACGTACAAAGCCCTGTGCTTCCGAGCATTATATTATTATATATTATTATTATTATATAATATTATATTAAAATTATATTTAATAATTTTATAAATTTTAATTTCATATATATAATATAAATATCTATTATATTATAATAATAATAAATGCGATGATGATGATTCAAAATAATAAAAAATATCTCATCCCCAGATCCAACTTGATGGGACGAAATGTCAAGCATATCAAGGGAACGGCGTATTCCACCGGCTAATAATTGATTTTATGGACAAGGAACTCGCATCAAAGACAGCATTCTTGGCGAAGTCAAATAAGACGGCTTGGGTGCGAGGAGCTAGGAACGATGGAAAGTAGGTAGATCATTCCGGTGTGTTTTGTGTGTGGTGTGTGTGTGTGTGTTTGTGTTGGTGTGGTGTGGCGCGCGGTGTGTTGTGTGTGCCAAGTTAGGATAATACCACAGGTATAGCGTTAACCCTACATACGTTCAAGTTCGTACGGATACAACAGCGTCAAGTTAGGATAATACGTAGCAAGGGCAAAATGTATCGTAAAAGGTCAGAATCAAGTCAGAAATACAAAGTCAAGAATCAAAAGCTAGCAAGCCCAAAAATACGTGTGGCATATATTGACCCAAGAAACCAAAGGGCAAAATAGGGGGGGGCATAAGTACGACGACCTTGGCTCCGGAAAGCCCCTTCGATGTAGCTCAAAAACAGGCCAAAAATACAAACAAAGATAAGCAAGGCAATAAAAGGCATGGCAGTAAAGGAAATTGGGGCAAAAATCGTTGCCGCAAAAGGTCAGTCAAAAAAGTCAGGCAAAAATTAGGGGATCGAGGGGGCCGGACACTAGAAAATCCGGGCTACAACTAGAGGAACCATTAGGACCCTGGAGTGTCAGGGATACCCTATATATCCCAATTCCCAATGGAGAAATCTCTATCACTATCGAGTTAATCGCTGCTAACACTACTCACTACACATTAACACATAAAAAATAGATAATTATAATATAAAATAAAAAAATAAAAATAATAAAAATAATTAACTAATATAAGATATCATAATAAGAATAAATTAAATTTGTA
>JABUQX010136997.1:0-20502 GCA_015478945.1 Trachelipus rathkii
CATATATATTTTTATATATAATATTATATATAATACAGTATATAAATATATATATATATTATATATATTTATATATATATATATAAATATATATATATATATATATATATATAAATATATATATATCTATATATACACTTAGGTGCACACGTTATAAAGATAAAATATTATAAATATAATATTATAAATATATATATAAATAAATATATTATTATATAGATAAAAAAGCGAATGGTGGAATGAAGAGGTGATGAAAGCGGTAAAGGTAAAAAGAAGCGTGGTTGAATGTACGAAAAGCAAATGATGAAGTTTCAAAAGAAAGATGGCTTGTATTAATATAGGAGGGAAAAAGAAATAACTAAGCAGGCATACGAGAGACAAACAAGAGTAAACTGAACATTGGAAGGAGGATGAATGAGGACTATACAAGGCATAGAAAAATCTTCTTGACCGAGGGTGGTCGGGTTATGAAGAGGATAAGGGAATCTGCTTAGAAATAATGAATAGGGATGGTGCTCTTTGTAATTGATGAAATGGGATTGTGAGCGGGAGTGTGGAAAAGAACCTTCGAAAATCGCACAAGTATTAACAGTAAATGATGAGGGTTAAAAGTGAATTTGTGGGTTTGATGTAAAGAAGGAATAGGTTTTGGGATGAGGTTATTAGTCAGGAGGAGGTAATGGGTAGAGTGAGAAATTTGAAGAATTGTAAATCTCAGTATAGAATGAAATTACCTGGTGAATGAATCAAGAGCCGAGGTGCAGATGGTGATCTGCTTGGAATTTGGAGTTGTGTAATAAAGCGTTTAAATGGAGGATAGTTCCCAGCAGGGATTGAGAGAAGCGGTAAATAGTACCCTTGTAACTAAGCAGTAAGGAGAAAAGGGGACTGTAAGAAATTATAGGGGAATAGTTTAATTGAGTGTTGTAGGGAAGGTAATTATGCTGGCATTTTTGTCGAAAGAGTGCTGAGTAACTGAAGGACTGATTGGTGAAAGAACAAGGTGCGTGCTTAGCAGTGGTAGATGATACCTCCTCAAATCTTCAAGAGAAAACACAAATATTGAGAAAGTTGCGTCAACAATTGGGTATTGCACAGTTCCCGGGGATTCGGAAAGGCGTATGATAGAGTTTAATAAGGTGAAGCTTTATGCAGGTATTTTGTGAATAATGGTGTTGGTGTAGCTTCTGAAATGGAATCAAAAGTATGTGTGACGAACTAGTGAAGCGTGGTGACGCAATACAATGGTTTCATGGTGATTGTTAGGATAATAGCGAGAAAAGACCAGGGTTGTGTTTTATGTCTTCTGGTTATTCCAATTGTTATGGTGGGGTTATGAAGAATCGAGTGGGGATGGCAGGAAAGGGTGTTAGAATGATGGAGAATGGAGGATGAGTGGAGGGTGCCCACCTACTTATAGTATGCGGATGATTTGGTTCTGTGTGGCGATCTGAAGAGAGTTTGAGAGGATTGGGTAGAGAGATTTGCAGGGTTATTGTACAAAGGAGGTTTTGAAAGTAACACGTCAGATAAGAGTAAGGTCTACTCGGTTGTGAGTGGGACATCCTCAGTGTGTAGTTATGTTAGATGGTAAGCAGCACCTGGAGCAAGTGTCTGAGTTTAAATATTTAGGTTTTATGTTGGATGAAAACAGGCGAACGGTGTGCAGATGTAGTATGGAAGTTGTGAATGGCAAGAAGTTGCTGGTCAATTAAATCGTTGGTGAATTAAAGGGACAAAGTCTTGAGTGCGCTAGGGTCTACATGAGGGTATTTGTTACCTGTGTTATTGTATGGTAGTGAACTAATGGTTTGGAGTAAGAAGTTAGATCTAAAAGTTTAAATGTGTTCAGAAATGGACAATCCTTAGGATAAGACATGCTAGGTGTGAGAGAATAATTAAAATGAGGGTAATGAACTTAATCTAGAGAGTTGTGTGGTTGAAGAAAGGGGTAAATGAGAGAATATAATGAATGTAGTAGGTTGAGATGGTTTGATCATGTGGAAGGATGAATGATAGTCGGTTGGTTTAAGCGGATGTATAGTTGAGAGTGTGTTGGGAACCGACGGCTGGGAGACCGAAGGAAAGTGGATTGAGTCGGTGACCGCGAATGTCTGAAGAGAGAAATGTGAGTTTGGCAGAGGCGAGAATAAAGGTTCATGTAGGAGGGAATGGCGGGGTTTTGTATGGGGGCATGGTCTGTGGAACCACCGGGGCCAAGGATGAACCCTTACATTGACGATTTACCAAAGTGAGGGCCCGTCGCGGTCCATGAAGCTCTAGGGTGGATTTCGTCTGTGACGCGTTATCACTAATTATGGTACAGAGGGGGCGGTAAGGCTGGGCTTTCTTTTCGAAATTTGTCATACTCTCCTACTGCTTTTCTTTCCAATGCTTGTAGCGCACCTTAACTTCCCAGTCTTGAAAAAGAGGTAGAGTAAAGAAAGAAGAGATATATATTATTTATATATAAATATATAATATATATATTTATATATATATAATATATATATATAAATATATATTATATATATATATATTATATATTTTGAATTAAAGTTTTTCTTAATCTGTTATAGGAGCAGTAGTTTAAATCAATTTTGCCAATACTTTCAACTATTTCACTAGTTGCCTGTAACCATCAAATTCATAATCACAAATAAAAATTCTTACAAATGCTCATATAGCAAAATTTACACTTACTGGTATTAAATGAGTATTATTCTGCATCCACAGTCTGTGTTGTAATTCTGTTGAGCCACTTTACACATGTTCTAAAATATATATATATATATATATATATAATTATATATATATATATATATATATATACTATATATATATTATATATATATATATATATATATAGTCATATTGTGAATTAAAGTTCTCTAAACTTTATAATCAAAGGTTTAAATCATGTTTGCCAAATAATTTCAAAATGAAGCAATAACATTTTTAATAATTAAATTTTTTGTACTAGAATAAAAAAAAAATCAAATTAAGTATTTTCAATTTTTTTCACAAATAGGATACATTTATTACTTGTTTTTAAGAGAAAAAAACACAAACAAACAAACACCTAAATTCAATGCTTCAGAAGAAATATATACTGCACTCAAAATTCCAAACTATTTGGAGCCGAAAAACTAATACACTGTGTTGTAAATTATGAACTTCAAAGGAGGACAATCTTAAGATGTGCAGCAATTTACATAAAGTCTGCCTGAATTGAGGATTAAATGATTCAACCTTAAGTCACTTGAGTACAGTATATTTTTCAATTTTTTCAGGTTTAGGGGTAATGGGAATTTCTAAACTAAAATATTTATGGAGATGGTGGTTGTTTTTTTTTTTTATAACAAACAGACTTTCATGTAGAAAATTTAAAAAAAAAAAAAAATTTGAGTTAAATAAACCAACTCCTACTTAAATTCCTGGCCTCTTCGTCCCACTCCAATCACTCTAAATCTTGGAAACTTTGTATTTCAGCACAAACAAACTGGAATTAAATGTAATCAGTTTCGTCCACAAAGTTTTTCCCCCAAAAAAAAAAAAAATTAATATAAATATATATATAATATATATATATATATATAATATAGTCGGGACCCAAGGAGATAATGGCCTATCATCGTGACTAGTGCAGGATCCCTGGTGCGTATACGACATATGGATGCATGCTCGACTTGGATGTGGATGAGTTCGCCTAAAGGCTTTCGCAGGTGAAATCCTTCCTCAGGGCGTTGGGGGTAATATAGTGATGATCAGCTCCGCGGATTGTGCGTACTATAGTCTTCAGAGTGATACGAATCACGGATTTCACAGGCGCGACCGACACGCACGGCTAGAGTTCTGCACTCGCTCTCCGATGTAGCCGCTCGTCACACTGGATATCGCGAAGCGGTAGAGTCGGCATAGTGACTCGACTATTATGCGTATGATTCGGTCATTGACTCTGGCTCGGTGCTATTCACCGTGTCAGTATAGGCTCTCGTGCAATGATTAGCCTATATCAAGTCTAGTCATCAAGAGTTACATTGAGATTCTTCCCCTGCGTCCGCGGCTCAGAGGCTAACGATTTAGCAAACCTGCTTCGAATCACGATCGCAGGATGTATACCAGCGCTGTGCGGCGGCAACTGACGGCTCGCAGCTCAGGCTTAGCCCAGGCTACGAACAGCGTGAGGGATGAGCGAGGCCGCTCCGACAAGTGAGGATCACTAGTGCGGGTAGTTATCGTAGAGGTGCTGGCTGGTTATGATCGACTAGCAGAGGTAGGATTTGGCGGTACGTGTGGCTAGCTGTGGCCATTGCGACCATGAGGGTAGATGGTATCCACGCTAGGATTCTCTAGGGAGTATATCTATATATATATATATTAAGATATATAATATATATATATATAAGTTATATATATATATAAACAATATATATAATAATAATAAATATATATATATATATTACCTAACACATATTATAATATATATATATATATATTAATATCATAATTATAATATTATATATTAGTATACTAAGGATATTATATATAATAGCTATATAATAGTATATAATATATATATATATAGAGGTAAAATATATATAAGGGTGTGTATATATTATATAGCTCTTATATATATAAGTATCTATATACTATATATATATATTATATATATATATATAGTATATATATATTATATGATATATATATATATAATATATATAGTATATATATATATATATTATATATGATATATTTATTATATACGGATATTAAGAGCGCGTGCGGAACCAAAAGTAAAATCAGTTGATTGAGAGCAAGTTGAACCTGGAACATCTGGAAGCAAATGAAGGAAGGAATTGTTAGCAGTGCAAAAGTATGTGGATGCGATGTGGCTAAAGTAGGAAGTAAGAAATGTTGAACAGTCGCAGTGAGGAATGAAGAGGCGTGATGCATAGCGGTTTAAAAAGTAAAAAAGAGCTGGTTGAATGTATTAAAGCAAATGAATTAGTCAAAGAAAGACTGGATTATACTAACAGAGGAAAAAAAAGAAAAATACTAACAGGTGCATAATTAGGGAGAAAGAGAAGAGGTAAGATGAACAGTTTGGGAAGGAGGATGAATGGGGACTTACAAGGGAATAGGAAGCGGCGAAAAAGGTTAAGAATGAGAAAAAGGTAAACCTCTAGAACTAATGAACGTAGAGATAGTAGCTTTGATAACTGATAAATAGGATGTGAAGAGCGAGTATGGAAAGAACACTTGAAAATCTGCATAATATTAGCAGATGAAGAGGTGATAGTGATGTGTGTGGGTGTTTGATGGTGCAAGAGGAATAGGTATTTTGGGGATGAGGTTTTAGCAAAGAGGAGGAAGGTAGAGTGAGAGAATTGAAGAATGGTAAATCTGCCAGGGTATAGATTGAATACTGGAGGTGAAATGAGCAAGGAACGGAGGCAGATGGGTGATTGATCTGCGATTTTGAAGTTGTGTAACGTAAAGCGTTTTGAGGGTTATCAGTCCAGTGGGATTGGAGGAGAGCATTAATAGTAACCCTTATATAAAGGTAAGGGAGATAAGGGAATGTAGTAATTATAGGAGCATAATTGAGATGTTTTAGGTACAGTATACTCTGGCTATTTTGGTCGAAACAGTGCGTCGAGTGACTGAAGACTGATTGGGAAGAACAAAGTGCGTTTAGGAGTGGTAGACGATGTGTGGATCAATCTTTACATTGAAACAAACAATTGAGAAAAGGGAGAAGAAGAATAAAGTGTATTTAGGTTTTTATGGATTTGACAGCGTACGATAGCGGTTAATAGGGAGCTCTATGACGGTGTTAGTGATATACTGAGTGTTGGTGGTAGGCTTCTGAATTTAATCCAAAAGAGTATGTTTGAGGATGATGTGAACGGCGTGTGTACAATAAAATGGCTCAAAGGTGAATTGGTTTAGTATTATTAGCGGAGTGAGACAGGGTTGGTTGTATGATCTCCTTGGTTATTCAATTTATAATATGCGATTTATATAAGTTATGAAGCAAAGAATTAGAGTGGGGGGTTGCAGGAATTGGTGGTTAGAATCGATGTAGATGAGTGGAGGGTACCCTACTATTAGATGCGGATGAATTGGTTCTTTTGTGGCGAAATCGTGAAGAGAGTTTTTGAAGAAGATTGGTCAGAGACGGTTTGGCAGGGTGCTGTAAAAGGAGGGGCTTGAAAGTTAAACGTAGATAAGAATAAGGTTATGGTTTTGAGTGGAGAGACCTCAGTGTGAAGTTATGTTAGATGGTGAGCCTGCTGGAACATGTCTGAGTTTAAAAATATGTACTGGTAAGTGTTGGAGAAATGGAACGGATGATGAAGATGTAGTAGGAAAGTGTGAATGACAAGGAAGGTGGCTGGGTGTTTTCATTAAATCTTGGTGAATGTAATAGAAGAAGTCTTGAGTGCGCTAGGTTCTTACATGAGGGTAGTTGTAACCTTTGTTATGTATTTAGTGAGATTAATGGTCCATGGACATAGGAAGATATAGACGATCTAAAAGTTTCAAATGTGTCAGGATGGAACAATCTAGGGGCGTACTAGGTTGTGAGAAGAATGAATAAAATGAGGAATGAACGTATTAGAGAGTTGTGTGGTGTGGAAGAAAAGGGTAAACGAGAAGAATAAATGAGAAGTAGTTGAAGCATGGTTTCTCATGTGAATGGATGAATGATAGTCGGTTGGTTAAGTGGAGTATATTGGTGATTGTGTTGGGAACTGACCAGCTGTGAGAGACGGAAGAAAAAGTGGATTGAGTCATAAAAGGAATGTTTGCAGGAGAGAATATGAGTTTGGTAGAGGCGAGCAAGAAAGGTGAATGATAGGAATAGAATGGCGGGGTGTTGTAAATGGGTATGGTTGTGGCCCACCTGGGCCAGGGATGAACATATGTCTTGAACGATTTTACCCATTGTGAAGGATTACTGTCGGGTCCCCATGAAGCTCTATGTGGAATTTCTGATTGCGGTGAGTTCTTACTAATTGAATGGTACAGAGGCTGGCGGTAAGGTGGGCATTTTTCGACTTTTGTTCATATTCTCCTCACTGCTTTTCTTTCTGATGGCATGTAACGCACTTACTCCCAAATTTTTGGGAATAAAAAGGTAGATGAAGGTAAAAGAAGATAATAATAATAATATATAATATATATTATATATATATATATATATATATATTAATATATATATATAATATATATATTTATATTATATATATATATATATATGTATATATATATAATATAATAATTATATATACTCACAAGAGTTTTCTAGATAATTTCCTGTTCATGTGCTACTCAGATGTGACTTCAGAAATTCTGATCTGTAACTTTTCATACTTGGAGAGTGATTTTTTTCCAATCGCAGTTTTACAGATAAACAAAGCTTTCTCTGTTTTTAGTTCGGTATATTTTTCTTTTAAATAAAGGTGTAATTTTAATTAAACCCTTTAAAATTACTTTTGTGGTAATTGAAGGGGTCAAAACACCTTTGAGTATAATTAGAATTCATATTTTCATATTATTAATGCTTGAAAAATAATTAATAGATATTATATATATATATATATAATATATTAGTAATATATATATATATATATATATATATATTATATTATATATATATAATGTATATATTATAATATATATATTATATATTATAGTAGAGGAAAATATATATATATATATATATATATATATATATATGAGCTTTACTGCAAAGTTAGAAGCTGTCTTGTGCTTTGCTTTCTAGAAAAATAGGGAGCAAGTCCATGGTTTATCACATATTTACATTTCATCAGGCACTATTGGAAAGCATTTAATTTTAAGTGTTTCCCCTTATCTGCACACGAGTTTAAAAGACATTTATTATCCACCACCTTTAATGCCCATGGTATTTCAGATCCTTAACATCATCTTTAATTCAAAAAGATGAAACTGATTGATAAACTGATTTTTGTTGGGTTATAATAGAAAACTCAGGTCATTTACAATCGTTGAGTAATGATTAGAATCGTTGATGGAATGGCAATAATTTTCAGTGAGCACACATCTTTCACTAATATTTGTATTATAAGAACACCATAACAAAAAATTTTTTCAATGATGGTTGGTCCTGCCGAGTTTTGATTAAATTCAAAGGAGTTTCCTCTCTTGAATGTGAAACTTCTGCTTGGCGTCCAATGTTAGATAGATCAAAGGTCTTTTTACATACTTTACTGTATGCCTTGGAACTATCAGGTCCTTTACCCAACCTCCTGATAAACTGTGGGTTCCTGGTCGTTAAAGTTAAGTTTTTTTTTGTTTGAAGACACTTTTAATAAATAAATATAAATACTTCAACTGCACAAAATCCAAAATCACTTTCGTCAAACCTCAAAAAAAAAAAAAAAAAAAAAAACCTCAAATGTATAAATCCCTAAATAGAAAAAGATATAAACAGATTAAGTTCATACAGTCTAAAACACATCCATACACCAATCACCTTCACACATCAAAAGGGATGACTTGGAACAACCTCTAAAGAACAGAATATGAAGAACTAGTAGGTAATAGTGAACTAAAAATAGAAAGAAACAGAATAGAAGCAGATTTATGGAATGTCATTCCTCGCCAATCCTTTTCATTCACTTATCAAATACATCTCTTATTCCAAAATTAATACAGTAAAGAAAAAAAATATATCAAAAATTGCAACTTGGTCCTGGAATCATGTCTTCATTATGTTGTAATTTAAATTTTCCTGATTTTTTGGAATTTCCCGACTTTCAGCATAATCTTAAACGTTTCCCCCGACTTTCCATGCATTTTTTTCCCCTTGACTTTCACTGACATTCCCTGATCTTTCCGAGAAATGGGAACCTGTCACATGGATTCATATTGGTAATATGGATTACATAGTGTGTAATATATATTATATAGATATATATATTATATATATATATATAAGAATTATATATATATATATATATATATATATATATGTCTATATATAATATATATAGTATATATATATATAGAGTCAGCATGGGGTAAAAAAAAGTTTTGAGGTGTGGTGGGGTAAAAAAATAAACAAAACCCCTCCCCGCCTTTGCCTGATAATATTGTTTTTGAATTTTATGAGGGCTAATTCTGGTAGCCCTCTTTATTATCTATAAAAATGCCAAAAGAAAATGGGCTGCTCTAAATTGACAGTAATCAGCGATAACAAATGTCGAACCCCAGTTAAAAAATGGCTGCAAAACTTTTTTGTTTTTACAACTTTTGCTACCATTTCAAATGTATTACATTTAAAAAAAATTTTTTTTTTTTTGGTAGTTACTACATATTGATGGAGGAACTTGGGCAAACTAATAATTTTTTTTTAAAATTATTTTATGTCCTCTAAAAAAAAAATTTTTTTTACCCCATCAAATTTTCCAAAATGGGGTAAAAAAAAAACAGTTTTTTTTAACCTGGATGTGTTATTATTAACATGGAAAGTAGCTCTGTAAAGTAGCTGAATGATGATGTTATAGCATAGAAGGCTCAGGAAAGTTCATGAAAGTTGGGAAGTAGCCTGGAAAGTAGCTGAAAGTAGCTTGGAAAGTAGCTGAGTTATGACGAGGCTAGAACAAAGGGGGTAGGGTCTGAAAGTACATAGAAGAGCTAGAACAAAGGGGGGTAGGGGTGAAAAACGCTCAGGAAAGTACATGAGCACTCAGAAAAACAGCTAGAAGCATTGAAAGTAGTTTGGAAAGTAGCTGGAAATTTGGAAAGTAGCTTTGGAAAGTAACTGAAAATATGGAAAGTAGCTGAGTGATGACGTCATAGCATAGAATGCTCATGAAAGTACATAAAAGTTGGAAAGTGGCTTGGAAAGTAGCTGAATGATGATGAGGTGGCTAGAACAAAGGGGGTACGGAGAAAAACACATGAAAGTACATAGAATAGCTAGAACAAAGGGGGGTAGGGGTGAAAAATGATTAGGAAAGTACATAGGCACTCAGGAAAACAGCTAGAAGCATTGAAAGTAGTTTGGAAAGTAGCTGGAAATATGGAAAGTAGCTCTGGAAAGTAGCTGAGTGATGATGTCAGAGCATAGAATGCTCATGAAAGTACATAAAAGTTGGAAAGTAGCTGAATGATGACGAGGTTAGAACAAAGGGGCGTAGGGAGAAAAATGCTCATGAAAGTACATAGAAGAACTAGAACAAAGGGGGTATGGGTGAAAAACACTCAGGAAAGTACATGAGCACTCAGTAAAACGGCTAGAAGCATTGAAAGTAGCTGAAAGTAGCTTAGAAAGTAATATTTTTTTTTACCCCATTTTACAACTCAAAACGGGGTAAAAAAAAATCTTGTTTTTTTGAATTTTTAAGAAAAAAAAAAAAAAAATTTTAATACCTATTCCATACCTTCACTAATACCAACCTCTATAACATGCATACCATAGCATTTCTATATGTCAAGTGTATGAGGAGAAAAACAAAAGTTAAAGATTTTTGTTTTTTTTTACCCCGTCTGACTATATATATATATATATATATATATATATATATATATATAATATATTATATATTATAATATATATATATATATATATTTTTTTTTTTTTTATATACTATAATATATATATATATATATATATATATATATATATATATACCATAAAATGGGGGAAAATGAAACTTTTTAGCTTTTCAAAAATTGAATGTATGCCAAAAATTAGAATTTCATAATATCATTATATTAGCATTACTATGTGAAAATGTAGACATAATGCAACCTTTTCATATTAAAAAATTAAAACAAATCATTTAGAAATAAAAAAAAAAAGGTTAAAAAATTACCACTGGGGGAATTTGAAACACCTCAAATATTTTATAGGAAAATGATATATACCAGCATATATATATATATATCATTATCTTAATATATATAAATATATATATATATATATTATATATATATATATATATATATATATATATATATATATATATATATATATATATATATATATATATATATCATTATCTTAAACTAATGCCTTCTCTTTGGAAGTTTTTAAAATAGAAAACACCTCTCCTAATATCTTTCACATCCCACTTCTGAATGAGTTGAGTATATTCTACAAGACTTATGTCTTCTGCAGATGGCTCCTTAAAAGTTAAATAACCTGCGAGTCCTTTTTGGAAAGTTTCATTTTTTCTCAAATTTTACAGTACTTGTGCCATCTTCATCCTTTTCAAGAATTTTTCCAACATCGGGAAATGGTTGAATATTTGTATTCTGACTTTTGTATTCAACTAGGGCATAATCATTTATGTCTGGCAGTACTTCATTAGGTGGTTGAGGAAATGCTTTTTTTGGGGGGTGAATCATTAGTATAAATGATTATGTGCATAAATGTATTGTAAAATAAATATTATTCTAGGGATTTAACATGAAAAATATGTTTCTTCGCTAAATATAATGTGTTTCATTTTCCCCAACAAGGGCGTTTCATTTTCCCCCACTTTACAAAAGTAGTAATTTCAAAGAAACTAAATATAATTATTGAAAAGTATTAATAGCAGTACTTATATTGGTCTTAACTACAAGCGGTGTTGAAATTTCAGAAAAAATCCTTTTGCGTTTTTTTTTGTACAACTCTTAGTTTACACATAAAAATTTACTAAATATTTTATCTGCAATTTTTGGAAATTTTTTTAGTTAAAAATATCAGTTTTCTTTACATCATTTTAAATGAAAATAAAATTTCAAAGCCCTAAGTAACTAAATAACCTCTAAAAGCTACCAATTTTTTAATTTTTCTAAAATTTTTATCATGATGAAGATGAGTGGTAGTAGTGTTTCATTTTCCCCCATGTGTTTCGTTTTTCCCCCATTTGACGGTATATATATATATATATATATATATATATATATATATATATATATATATATATATATATATATATATATATATATATATATATATATAAAGCTTACAGGTACTTCTAATGAACCCTAACAAATCTTAAGTATCCTAACTGGTAGATGGCAAGTATCCCTAACCTTTACTGATTATACAGGTAAAGTTGGGGGTGGCGGGCTAAATCTGGATACGAATAATAGCAATGGTAACTGTAATAGTGGGGAGATAAATAAAACTAGTGTTGTTACAGGTTTAAATAATGATAGCAATAAAAATAACAGCATTTCGAGTATCAAATGTTTTTAACAAACTCCATAGCCTTAGAAATACAAAAAGATGAGCTTTGGGTGGTTATACCATAAATGAGAAACTAGATATTATTTGCATAACTGAGGGCATGGATTATGAAGAATTATGTGGAATACTTTTAGAAATATGAAATGGGGATATTACTTTATTTATTATTATTATTATTATTATTATTATTATTATTATTATTATTATTATTATTATTATTATTATTATTATTATTATTATTATTATTATTATTATTATTATTATTATTATTATTATTATTATTATTATGAAGGATTTTGCTTCTCAATTGTAATACAAACTTCCTTATTTCTGTTAATCATGTTTTACATGATTGTAGAAACAAATGATTATTACCTTTAATTAATTGGGTTTTCCTTATTATTCTCTCTCTCTCTCTCTATATATATATATATATATATATATATATATATATATATATATATATATATATATATATATATATATATATATATATATATATATATATATATATATATATATATATATTTAAAAATTTTAAAAGCGCAAAATTTTAACCCTATTTTGGTACGCAGTAAGTACCATATTTGTGCGCAAATCTCAATTCTTTTTAGTTGTTAAATGAATTATGAAAAATAGCAAAAACGGCACAATAATTATAATGGAAAAATGATGATTATAAAAAACAGCTAAACTTTGACCAGTTATCTGAGGAAAATGGAAATTGAGAAAGACTCTTACCTTAAAGTTTCTGCAAGTTTCTTGAATTTGAGTAAGTGAGTAAGTAGGTTTCTTGAAAAACTTGTAGCCTTTCATGGATTCGTCTTTCGTTGTTAGAAAATAATCCTCAGAAGTCAGGTAGTTTAGAATTGTTCCAATTGAAGTAATTTTCGTTAGTTCCGGAAAAAGAGTGCACAATAATTAGAACTTTTGTTATTTAAAGGTTTCACGAAAATATACTATAGTTTAAATATTCACTTTGACAAAATTAGTAGACAGCCGACAGATCTTTTCACAAAGATTTCAAACGAAAAAGAAAAAGTGTTCGCGTAAGAATCCTTCCGCTTTCCCTCCCCCCAGATAACGATAAGTTTAGCTGGTTGGGAAATAAAATAGCTTGTTGGGAAATAAAATATTATATCCTCCGCCGGAGGAATGGCACTATACCACTAAAGGGGATAGTGTCAGCGAAAGGAAAAAAAATTAATCTGAATCCTCAGATTCATCGGAGTCAACAACAAGGTGCTGACGAGCAATTAATGCAGCTTTCCTTTGAGGTCGACTAGATGTAGACGTAGGAGCTACTGTGGTAGCGACAGGTGAATTACAAATTGCAGGGACAGGTGCAGAAGGTGTTGGTGCGGAAACAGAAGGCTGACTTGACCCACTATGGGTCAAAGATAATTCTAAGGGGTATAAATGTTTAATTGCATAAACATTAATTTGTCCTCCCGGTGTTCTCGCGAAGACAGAGCGTACTTTGTTGTCATCTCCATATATGAGCTGGGTGACGACTCCCATCTGCCAGAATGGGCGTTCCTTGACAGGACTTCTTATTAAAACAATATCATCAACTTTAATGAGATTTTCCCACTTGGCTTGATACAGATCTCGACTACTCTCTCGAAGGCTCAACAAATATTCGTCATACCACCTAGTACGAAAATCTTCAAACTTCTCCGACGAACGTTTCAAGGCTTTGATCAGCTCTTCACGAGCTTTAGAAGAAGAGCTCCAGAACGGATCTTCAGGATCAGTTCCTGGCAGGACGATTGTAGTTTTTGAAAGCGGTTTTAGGAAGCAATTTGGTGTAAGAGGGATGATGTCGTTAGAACTGGAAGTGTAGGTAAGGGGACGAGAATTTATTGCGTCAGCAATATCAGAAAGGACAGTTAAGAAATCAAAGTATTCGATGGAAGAACGTCCAAGCGTTTTGTTAAGACAGCTTTTTACTACACGAATCATCCTTTCCCACAAGCTTCCCACCCATGGACTATATAAAGGTATACGTTTATGAGACATTTGATTCTTTCGAAGTAACTCCTTCCCGTCCTCAGATACCATGAAGGTCTCGATGGCATCAGTACCTTGACAAAAGGTTTTAGCATTATCGCTGTAAACGACATCAGGGACTCCAAATCTATTAATAAAACGTTGGAAAGAAAGCACAAAGGATTTGGAAGTCATATCAGGTACTAAGTCCAGGTAAATAGCACGAATATTGAGACAAGTGAAAATTATTATGAACATTTTTTGTGCCTGATTGGATCCTTTAATTTTGACCCACCAATGCTTCGTAAAATCTATGCCTACATGTTTGAAAGGACGAAACATTTGAACTTGAGCTTTAGAAAAATTAGTAAACTTTGGATACTGATATGCGAAATTGTTGAATTTTTTACAGATTATGCAATCTGCTAGCACCCTTTTGATTGTAGCTCTGGAAGAGGTTATCCAATATCCTTTCAAACGTAAATTCGTTAATGTAGCCTGAATGCCCAGATGTTTACATTTATGATGAACATCTTTGACGATAAGGACAGATAAATGATGATTTTTGGCCAACAGAATTGGATTCATTATATCAAAATCATAGTGGTTGGAGCGGGATAAACGACCTTTACTTCTGATAAGATCGTTTTCATCCAAAAACAAGTCGAGTCGATTGACAAGGTCAGGAGGATTAGAAATAGAAGGATCAGTTTTTGCCTTATGAAGAAATTCAATTTCCTTAGAGAAGGACTCTTTTTGCATGACTAACAGACAATATAGCAGAGCTCTAGCATCACAGTCAATGTGCTTATGTTTAGTATAAGCAAAAAATTGGAAAAGAAGTGCACAAACCCTGAGAAGGGACCCTAAACTCGAAAATTTGCTAAAATCAACCACAGGAGGGTTTCCTGCTCCTTGTAAGACGGCAAAAACTGGAGAAGTTGGATTATTTCCTGTTTCATTCAGTTCAAACTTAGGCCAATATGAAGGATCTGAAGCCAACCACTCAGGTCCATGACACCAAAAGGACAGTTTTTTATGAAACTCAGAAAGAGACAGACCTCTAGTAATTAAATCTGCAGGGTTTTCCTCTGATCGAACATAGAGAAATTTTGCAGAAAGGGAAAACTCTTCTTTCAGAGAAGAGGTCATGAGGATTATATCCTGAATACGATTTCGTACAAAAATTTGCTTGCTTTTTTGTCCTTTATTCAGAATCCAAAACAGTACGATTTGAGAGTCAGAGAAAATATTAAGCGAAGAGAATTTGACCCCTTGTAAGCTGTTGAGAACCTGAGGCAAGCATTTCAAAGCTAAAAAAACGGACAAAAGTTCCAAACAAGGTAAGGTCCTTTTCTTTAAAGGAGCAACCTTCCCTTTGGACCATAGTAGAGATGGGCCATTAATGTCGGAAGAAACATAAACCGAAAAACCATAACATTGCGTGCTGGCGTCGCAGAATATATTCAAAGTTAAATTGGAGTCGAGGGACTCGAAACTAGATCGTGGGAACGAAATTTCCTTAAGAGAAGATAAATCCTGACTGAGCTTTTCCCATGATTTTTTCATATCAAGTTCGATTTCATCATCCCAGTTCATCTCCCTCTCCCATGTCTTCCTCATCAGTAAACGACCTCGGATAGTTACCGGCAGAAAAAGAGAGAGGGGGGATCGAAAATCTTAGAGATTTCCGATAACAACTGCCTCTTGGAATTAACAATTCCAAGAGTAAAATCACTTAGCTTAAGCGAATCGTCTGACGTATTAAATAAATATCCTAGCACTCTCTCCTCAGCACACTGATGAGTGGAGAGCTTATTCTCATATGAAAATAAGTCTCTGAGATCAGGATGATTGGAGTTCCACGATGCCAAATTGAAGCCTCCTTCACTCATACGAGTGTTAGCTTGATGGTAGATGTCTGTCAGAACATCTAAAGATGAATTTGTATAAATCAGATTATCCACATATAAATTATTCATAAGAATAGATGTACACAGGTCAAGAGGATACTTTTGCGCGTGATGTTTAATAACCGCCCCTAGTACATAAGGGCTTACTGATAAACCAAATATGATTGTGGCATAACGATAGGTTTGTATCACTCCACCTTCAGTCCAAAAAAAACAGAACCTATTTCTATCCTCTTCCAGTTTGAGGCGAATTTGAAGAAAGGCTTTTGAGATGTCAGAAAGAACAACGTATTTGTTGGTACGAAAAGAAATAAGAATACGAAAGAGAGAAGCCATCAAATCCACTCCTGGATAAGACGCTTGGTTCAATGACGGGCAACCACCAACCTTCAAGCTACAATTGAAGACCGGCCTGATTTTTGTTGTAATTTGAGAAGCTGTTTTGATGATCGGACGATGAGGAATCCAGATATATTTATTAAAATCTTTAGGAGACACTTGTACAGTCTCTATGATTCCTTCTCTCAAATACTGCTGAAAGACCTCTCCATAGGCGGAAGTGAGGCCTTGACTGTCAAGCCGTTTCTTAACGCGATGAAGAGTGGCAAGTGCCACTTGATGATTAGATGGGACATCTTCTAAAATATCTTTGTACCATGGAAGTTCTATATGGTACTTGCCCTCTCTAAATTCTATGCCTTCATGAAATTTTCGGATGAATACGTCATCGATAGACCCTTGATCTGATTCTTCTTTGATGCCAAGAGATTCTAATTTATACAGGTGCTCAAGACCTAAATCCAGATCAGTATTCTTATGGGTATATAAAAGAGGATCAAAATAAGTAGGTGTTGGTTCTAAAATAAGATTTACGATATGATTTGGTGTTTTCATGAAGAATTTGTTGAGAAGAGACGAGGACAAAGTTTTGTTGTCCTTTTGTCAAATATCGTTAGTATCATCAATCCTAGGATCAGAGTCACTACCGCCGAAAATGATGGATTCTTGAGACGGAGTTAAAAATGACCTAACAGGTCCAAAAGGAATTGTTCCATGGCATGTTTCTAAAGCTCTGCCCTTTATACAAGGGACAGTACATAAATGTTTAAAAAGATAGAGTACATCAATGCCTAAAAGTCCATCAATATTATTGACACTATTAGTATGTTTACCAATATAAAATTGATCTGCTACGTTATGTCCATTCCAAGAGATATTATGAATGGCCCCCATAAGGCCCTTCACATCAAAACTCACATCTAGTTCAGGATCTATCAAAACAGGCACCTTTATAAACTGTTGACAACAAACATTAAGTTCTACATCTATAGAGCGCATAGACCTAACCTGTTCCCCCAAGAAAGTTTTAACAGTGTTGTTATATACAGGAAGAGTTTCAAAACTGACTCCTAGTTTAGAAAGTATGTTGTTATTAAAATAGGAGCGCTGTGATCCAAGATCTAGAAGAACTCTGACAGTTTCTGTTTTGTTATCTTTTCTCACTTTCAAGGAAAGAGTTGGTAAAATATGATTAGAAGAAGAATTTCCAGTATTAATGCACAGGAAGTTCCTGTTTTGGTCGTCAACATCAGAATAGTCCTGAGATGCTGAAGATGTAGACGGTTGTTCTTCAGAAGCGACTGCACGATTATTACTCTTCATTTTGGCCTTTGCTCCAGTAGGGCAGAGAGCTGTTATATGAGCACTGTTTCTACAAAGTCCACAGGGACGACTTAAACCATATTTTTTAGCAGGACAGCTGCTGGCAGCATGTTTAGAACTGGAACAATTAGCACACAAACCCAGCTGTATACATTGCTCTCTCCTATTTTTAGGAGTGGTGAAGACGGTACAAGAAGTCATGAAGTGATTTCCCTGACATAGTTTGCACGGAGTCGCAGCAGTAGATGCAGATACACACTCGTCCTTCTTGGGCGAATTATTTGACTTAATAGAAGGTTTCTTCGAAATTTCAGTAGATTTGGAAGAAGTGTTATACGAAAAAGTTTTCTTTGTTGTGGAAGAAGAGGAACGAGATGGATTTTTACTAAATCCGGAGGACGAAAATTTAGCCTTCGTTTTCTCAAGAGATTTCAACACATTGTTATAATGAGAGAAAATTATATTCACAGATGGATACTCTTCTTGAGTAATGAGTTTAAGTTCACGAATAAAATTGGAAGGCAACTTATCGACTATGAGATGACTTATCAATTTATTTCCGGCCGAATTTTCAGCCAAAAAATCTAAATCGAACTCTTTAAGTTCGTGAAGGTAGGCTCTCACTTCTGAAATGAAAGAGCGAACGTTGTCTAATTTTTTTCCATCTAAGATAGGAGCCGCGTCTATCTTATGGAACAGAGAATCTATAATAAAAGGCTTATCAAGGTACAAATCCTTCAATATTTCCATAGCCACTGAATAATTTTCATCTATATTGGCAAGATGTTCAACATCTTTTAGTGCATAACTTGAGAGGTGAGATTTAAGATATTGCAATTTTGTTGCATTTGTTATGTCTTTCCTAAAGCCAAAAACGTTTTCAAATGATAAAATGAAAGACCTAAAAAAGAAACGATCCCCCTCACCCGAAAATGTTTTGCACTTAAGAGCAGGTAATTTTAGCTCGTGTTGTTGTGTAAAATTTTTAAGTTTGGAGTTCAATTCCCCTCGTGTAACAGAGTCCCCCCCTTGAGAATGAAGAGAATTTGGAGAAGGTTGAACTATGTCATGTGAAGTAGGAGTGACACTGTTAACTACTTTCATTATCTGTATGTGATAATGTGAAGTTTTAATCACCTCTTCATTTAAAATACTCTGATCATACTTTAGGATTCCCGATGCGCATATTTTTGCCTCAATATCAGCATCATGGCTTCGAATCTCCTGAAGCCTTAAGGACACCTCCTCTAATGCTGATGAGACATTTAAGTCACTCAACTCAGCATTAAGAATAGGCTTCAATAACAATGTTACTTTTCGCTTGATTACACCTCTTGCCACTCTTAAAGGAGATATTTCCTCTTTTACAGAAGCAAGAATACTCTGTTTCTCCTCAGTAGAGGCATTAGAGTCCACTAGACCTATGTCAGACTGAATTGTTTCCTCTAAAGCATTCAAAAGTTCAGAGGCAGAGGCTATGTCATCAGAAGCCATTTTACCAATAAATATATCAATGTTAAAAAACTAACCCAAATATGTACTATAAACCCGTAAATACCGAAAAAAAATCACCAACCCTAAGTTATGGGCCTTACTACTTAACCTTTAAAAGGTTACTACTACTTAAAGTAGTATAAAATGAAATATGTTTCAAGTCCAGAAACTCGTTAATTTGCAAGGTATTTAAATTATAAACAAAAAAAAAAAAAAAAAAAAAATCTCTTTAAAAGCCAGATCGATAAACAAAAAAATATTTTTTTTTATAAGAAATTCAAAAAAAATTCTAACTTTTTCACCAGAGTTAGAAATTCAAAAATTTTTAAAGTCAGAGTTGGAAATTCAAAAAAAAAATTTAAGTTATTTCCCAGAGTTAGAAATTCAAAAATAATTCTAACTTTTTTGTCAGAGTTGGAAATTCTAAAAAAAATTCAACTTTTTCACAGAGTTAGAAATTCAAAAATAATTCTAACTTTTTCTTTTCAAAGTTAGAAACTCAAAAAAAAATTCTAAGTCGAAACGAAAACTAAATTTAGAGTTTGCAAAAGAAATGAAAATTCTGAATTTTGTTAGAAATTCTTAAGTTAATAGAAAGAAAAGTCTAACCGAGCAATAGAAAGAAAATTCTAACAATCTTAAGATTATCTTATGGCAAACGAATGAAAAATTCTTACATTTGTAAGACAATCTTATGGCAAAAGAATGTAAAATTCTTACAATTGTAAGACAGTCTTATGGCAAAAGAATGCAAAATTCTTACAATTCTAAGACCGTCTATGGCAAAAGAATGCAAAATTCTTACAATTCTAAGACTGTCTAGCAGTCCAATAGAATGAAAATTCTAACAAATGTAAGACCGTCTAACAGTAAGGATTAAATTTGATATAAAATTCCGAAAAACATTACGTATAAATTGCCAACTCCTTTCAGTATATATCGATCGAAGTAAACTTTTCCAGTTCACAATTCAAAATATGAAATAACCACGTTTTAAATAAATATTTTCAACAGAAAATAAGTAACAAGTTTTTCAATGTTTTAAGATTTTAAAAGCGCAAATTTAAAAACCCCTATTTTGGTACGCAGTAAGTACCATATTTGTGCGCAAAATCCTAATATTTTTTAGTTGTTAAATGAAGAATGAAAATAGCAAAAACGGCACAATAATTATAATGGAAAAATGATGATTATAAAAAA
>JABUQX010136998.1:0-18093 GCA_015478945.1 Trachelipus rathkii
ATAATTTTTTTAAACCCCTTAAAAAAGTGAGTAATGGCCCCTGTCATATTATTAATAATATATAGATTTAATCATATTAACTATATAATATTAAATATTAATATATATATCTTAATATATATTAATATATATAATATTAATATATATATATATTAATATATATATAATATATATATATTAATATATATATATTAATATAATATTAATATATTAATATATTATATATATATTATATATTATATATATATATATATATATTATAATATTAATATATATAATTAAATATTATAATTATTATATATAAATTAATTATTAATATAAAAGTTTTCTGCAGGAGAGTGAAGCTTGCAGTACCCGACAAATAGTAGTAACACAAGAGAATGTCTGACACATGCAAGTGTGAAGAGTTTTGAGAACTTTTCAGAGATTCCCTATAAGCCGTTTGTTAAATCTATTAAAATATATTGAGTAATAAAAGATATAGAGAAGAATCTGGACATTATATAATATATATATATATACTATATGCCCTATATAATTTTTTTTCCAGATGATTGTGAAATTTAACTTCCTTTATAAAAGGACATTGCTGAAATAATTGATAGTCAATTTTAAGGGTCTGTAAGTTTAATCTTAGTAATGACAATAAATATTAAATACAATGCATGAAGACATTCTTGATAGTTGGAATGGCTTAGAGCCTCTTCGAATTAATGAAAGTTTTATAATACTGCCAGACAATTTTACATTAAATAACAGAACAGGTATTTATTATTTTTTTCATTTTTATAATTATTAAGGGTATTTCATTTTTGTTGACAAATCAAAATAGATGAAATTTGCAAGTTCCTACCTCTTGAAATTGTAAAAGATTAATGTTCAATTGTTAAAATTTATAAATTTTTAAGGTAAAAGTTTATTTAAAAATTGTAATATGTTTACAATCCTTACCTTGACCAAGTATGGTACTGGAGATGTACCAATGAGCAATTTAACAAGTTACTGATTAATCAACCTGATATTACAGCTAATTTTCACTTTTATTGGGTGTACTTTGTAAGATTATTATGCTTATGCCGTAGTTTTAATTGTTCTGTAAGGTGTTGGATGTAAAGAGTATAATTACAGCCTGTAAAATATTATAAAATACCTGAACCATTCTGCTCCTGTAATTAAGAAGTTTTTTAATTTATAAAACTACTTGAAGAAATTACTGTGGAAGTAAGCAAGGGAGAAAACAGTTCTTCAGTGTTTATTTCCACAATTCAGACTATAAATTTTATTTTTGTGAAGGGTGATGCAGATAGTAAATTCAGTGCCATTCATACCACAGTTGAAGAAGATAAATCTTAAAAGTTCTGAGAAAAGATTTTTAATACATGTGAAAACAAATCTTTGTGCCAGTTTTGTATCTTCTTTACTAGATCCTAAATTTAAAATGAAATTTCGGAGAACCAATGCAGAAAACAAAGCGGAATGGAAATTAGAAATTTTGAAAGATGCAGAGACTTTGTCAACTAAAGGGGATTCAACAGAGAATATTTCAGCCAGTTCTAGAAATTTTCAAGTGGAACATGCAAACTATGTAAGTGGATCCACCCTGAGATATGTAAGGCATACTCTATACAAGGACTAATGTTACTCCTATAAAGAGCAAGAAGCTGAGTAGGTGGGAAGAAGGTTTGAAGGTTTCTTAGAATTAGAATGCCTAACTTCTTGGAATCTTGTTTAGTGAGAGGAATAATGTGAGCCTTCCAAGAAAGATTACTAGAAAAGGGTATTAAGAAAAGGGAAAGGCTCGAGTTGTGTGGTTTCGAATCAGATATTATAGTTGTGGTGGAGATATTGTCGAATAGATAGATGAGGGAAAGGAGTTTTTGAGACATTGAAATCAACCATGTTTTCTCTGGCCCAATTAGAAATATTAGAAGGGTCAGAGGTCAGTTGCTCCAAGGTCGTCTTATTAGAAGCGGTTTTCTTTAGGAAGAGATGTCTTTCAAAATGAAAGTAGTAATAAGAGTTTAAGTTATCTGCATAGGATTGGGCAGATATTAAGTTGACAGAAAGAAAATAATTTATGAAAAGCAAAAGAAAGAATTGGGATTAGGCAAAATCCTGTGGTACACTGCTATTACTTAAAACCAGATGTGAGGTTTAGAGGAAGAGAGGTGTTGTTTAAAAAAAAGAGGAAATTAAAATAAAATGAGCAATGTTGCAAAAGAAAGTACACCATACACCGGAATAAATCAGTAATTCCGTGTTGGCACCAAAGGATGCCAATTTCTAAGTAGTGATGAAGGTATAAGCCAAAGGCTATCTTTGGAAGCCACCTCATTTCTTTCTTTAAGACTGCTTTTGTGATGACCATATTTTTAATAGTTATTAGAGAGAATGTAGGCCCCCTATGATCGTGTATAGTGTATGTTGTATGTGACAAAAGAAGAAAGGAATGACTACTGGACAAGTCAATAAACACTCCTATATATGTTGATCGAAAGTGTGTTGAATAAGCCTGCTTTGTGAATAAGACATGATAGCTTTAAGCTTTTGAGCACCTGAGGAAAGTGGGTGTTCCAGTTTACCCTACCACATCATATGTCCAATGCACACAGAGCTGTGCACAGAATGCTATGCAAGAACTCTCACTCTATTCATAGCCTCAAAAGGGGTTCTTTACTTCTTTCTAAATCTATCCCCGAAATGATCTTACTACAACTCAGTTTATTACACTGGGTGAGGTTTTGGAGGCTCAAAATACAAAATATGCCCAAGCGACATCCTGACAGCACCCTTAGTCTCATCCGGCATGTCCCCCAAATAACCCCTATCGGCTAATCAGTTTACTCCCTCTCCCCTTCTACCTCTCAGCAGGGTGTATTCAGTTCTTTCCTGTCAGAAGTTTCATGTATCTAACTAGTTTAAGTCATAAGCATGAGTTACATAATGATATACAAGGCCAGCCTCTATATGTGATTTCAAGATAGGTTGTGTGGATCTGGTTTTAAGTACATGGTTGCCTGATAACTTGGTAATCAAAATTAGAGGCTGGCCTTGTATATGATTATGTAACTCATGCTTATGACTTAAACTAGTTAGATACATGAAACTTCTGACAGGAAAGAACTGAATACACCCTGCTGAGAGGTAGAAGGGGAGAGGGAGTAAACTGATTAGCCGATAGGGGTTATTTGGGGGACATGCCGGATGAAGACTAAGGGTGCTGTCCAGGACCGTCGCTTGGCATATTTTGTATTTTGAGCCTCCAAAACCTCACCCAGTGTAATAAACTGATAAAATATAAGCATTTGATATGCTTGTATGGTGTTTTCGAGAGTAAGATATGAAGAAATAAGAAAGATGAATCAAGAAATGATAAAATGGTAAAAGATACCGGTCTTTTGTGGGTCCACGGATCTGCTTGTATGGAATTATAGGTGTAGTAGTTATTGTTGCATATAGCAATATCTGATGACACTAGTCTCAGTCTGATAGCTGCATTTTGAGACTAAGGTATAGAGTTTATTCCGTTTGGGGTTTAGGGTAGAAACTGGGATCTAATCCTCACTTCTACCCACCAAAGTGTTGCTCAAAAATGCTTAAAAGAGCTACCATCTATTATATTATTATTTCACAATCGTGCCAGGCTTATTCTGAGATAGTGTACATCTACTTTTCGATCTAACTATAATAGATAGGAGTGTTATTTGGACTGTGTCTGGCAGAGTCCATTTCCTTTACATTTCTTTTTTGGTGTCACAATAGTTGCAATCTAGCACAATAGCAAGAGAGGCATCAATAGGGGCCTAGATCTCATCCTACTCTAAGGTTTTATCTTTATTAAAAATAGATAGTGCGTGTCTAAAATTAACTTAGATGTAGCATATTATAGAAAGAAATTGTGATGGTCGGCATTTCCACAAGACATAGTCACTTTTTGGCTGGTTGTGATTGCCGTTCTAATGACTAACTTTAATAGTGAATTGAGTGCAAATTGGCACATTTGGTGACCGGCTTACATTACTGAATTTTACTGGATTTTAGTTTACGCGGATTGTATGGGGTTACTTTCTTTTTGTCTAACATATGCTCATTTTTGATGTTTAATTTCACCTATCTTGTTTTATATTAAACATAACATCTTTCTCTCGCCTCTTAAAACCTGTCACAAATCTGGTTTTAGAGTAATCAGCTAGTTGTCTATACACACAGGAGTTTTATTTTTAGCCTGATATGCCAATTTCTTTTCTTTGCTTTGTTTCGAATAAATTATTTTCTTTTCTTGTACAGCTTATTTCTGCCCAAGTCCCTAATTGCTGGGATACACTTAAACTGATCCTCTTTATCATTCTTCTGAGCGCTTATAGTTAATTATTTGAGAAGATCACTCTCAGCCAATGAGCTAGTTAACTGATGCTAGAGTGAGTGGTTCCTTGTAGATATAAGTCTGACCGTTGCTGGAGGTTCTTTCTCTTTTTTTCTTAATTTAGGGGCAGAGAAAACGTATCTTTTTTAATACTCTAAAACTCGGTTCCTATCTATCTTCTTTTCCACTCCATCGGTCATTTTCCCCAAGGCTATAGAAGTCAGTTTTCTAACGAATCATATCACTGTTATAATCGAGATCGCTGATGCATTTACTGCTCAATTAATATCTTGTATGTACATACCTTTTTCAACGTGATCTATTCTTGGAAAGCCTCACACTTGTCTCCTCCTCACTAAACCACACGAGTGATTGCCAAGAAGTTAGGACATTCTAAAGATTTATCTAGAGAAACCTTCCATATAACCTTCTGATCCCACACGCTACTCTAGCTTTCTTGGTCTTCTTTCAGTATGAGTAACATGGTAGTGCGTTCCGTATAGAGTATTGCACTTTAACCGATTTGATCTCAAGGGTTTGGATCCACTTTACATAGTTTGCATGTTCCACTTGAAAATTTTCAAATTTGCTGAAATATTTCTCTGTTGGCCAAAAATAATAGTTGACAAAGCTTCTCTGCATCTTTCAACAATTTCTTAATTTTAATTCCGCTTTGTTTTCTGCATTGGTTCTCCGAATTTCATTTTAAAATTTAAGGATCGTAGTAAAGAGAAGATACGAAAACTGCAGCATATAAGATTTAGTTTTTCACTCATGTATTAAAAATCTTTCTCTAGAACTTTTTAAAATTTATCTTCTTTCAATCTGTTGGTGAAATGAATGGCCATCTGATTTTATTCTGCATATACACCTCACACAAATAAAATTTATAGTCTGAATTGTGAAATAATTAGTGATAAAGAGACTTTGTTTGATACGCACCGCTTTGAAACTAATAATATATCAGCTGTTTCTGCGAAATGAAGTAGTTCGTTATACATAAGTGCTAGAGTTTCGTTGATAAATTATAGAAGTAAATGACATATAGCCTTTAGATTACAGGATAGTCTTGGAACTGTTTCGTGTTTGGTCAAAGATAGTTAGTTATGTATGTGATTAATATATTAAATGAGTTCTATGATGAATTTTAGTGAGGGCTTGAGATATATGTAGATATACTCTTTTAACAGATTCGCAAACGGAGAAAACCTTAACAGATAAATACAATAGTATTAATGTTTAGGCTTGTGGATCGGAACCCATAAAGTTCGAAATATTAGTAGGATGGCTTACAGACGAGTAAAGCGCAACACTATCAAGGTAGGATAAATATGTTGTTGAACTTTAATTATTGTTAGTACTGATAAGAGTTATCGAGGGTCTGAATAGTATCTGAGTAATAACTTGATTTTGGTGTAGTTAAATTGCTCAATTGTGAGGGGACATCTACCATGTAACCATATAATCTTGAGATGGTCAAGTTAGGAATTTGGAGAGACACTCGATTCATTATATCAAATGTTTCTATTAAATAAACTTTTCAACAATTCTAATTGAGGATGAGTATTGTTGTATTTAAGTTGTTTTAAAGCATATTATGCTGGGTGGGGAATGTGCATCATTTGAGAGATAGTTTATCATCAATGAGAGAGAGAGATAGGAACTTGTCCTTATTTTCGATCTTATATATTTTTATTTAATGTCATGGTCTTACATAATAGAAAAACATACAACTTACTTAATTAATGTCTTTATCCTTTAACTATTCAAACCTAAGTAAGGGAAGATATTAATAATGCGGAGGGAGACAAAGCAAATTGTAAACAATATTAGTTTTATAAGCTAGAGTTATTATTATAAATAATCAACAGTCTATGTCTTTCATTTGATATATTAACTCCGAAAGTTAAAATAATCCCGTATTAAACGGTGAATAGATAACTGGAGTATATTTATTAATTATTTCTAATTGTCATTTACTTAAACTAGATATAAAGATCTTAAATCTCAGACCCACTTATAATTGACTATAGTCATCACTTAATGTAGTTATTCTGCAAGTATGTCCTTTATACTTATAAAGTGAGAAGTATGGTAGATTTTCCAACAATAATGAACTTGGATAGAGAGAAGAATTAATATTATGGGTCATATATACATTTAATATGTGATATATAAGTAGGTCATATATATATTTAAAAGTGTGAATTCAATGTCATTAATTTATTGTGTTTAATTATATATAGTTTTCAATAAAATTCAAGATAATGATAAGAGTTTATTGGATGAGGTTTAAAGATTCTACTAGTCAATAAAAGATGCTATTAGTGTAATTATAATTATATTTAGTATAGATAGTTCTATGTAGTATGCATAATTATTCTTTTATGTTTTATTTTTTATACTTGTTATATATAATATATAATATTGATTAAGAATATATATGATGAGATAGGGATGATACATATATGATTAATTAAATTAGTGTTAGTGATGGATCTCCATTAAATAGTAACTCACAAGGATACTATAATGGTAATAATTTAAAGAGTTAGCTAGATTATATAATATAAAAATAAGGATATTTGAAAGGTTTTAAGAAATTTGATATTTATAATAATATGATTAACCTATATATTATGAAGAATAGGTTCTGAGGCATATAAATGCCGCTGGTCCATTCCCATGATCTCCAACTTATCATGATAGATTTTCTACTTTTAGCCGCTTGGCTACTCCTACATAGCACCCATGGAGTAGTACTAGATGATCCCAAGGGCACCTTCTCATTAGGGAGCCAGGACATGATTATGACTTGATAGAGCATATGTAAGTTAGGTATTATTCTCACAGAGCAGAGATAACGGCATGGCATCCCCTCACCTCCTGTGGCGAGATGTAATCCCCAAGATTGTCACCCCACCAGGCAATGTCTTGTGCTTAATTCAGCAATATTGTCTACTGCGATTTAAATTAGGCAGCTTTTTTAAATAAGGAGTGGGTATGCGCGTAATCAATGGTGTACACATCACTCACCATACTCTATCGCTATCCTATTCCATACCAAGTAAAATATAATAAAGAAAGGAAATTTGCGAATGAGATCCTCAGTCAAGAACACTTATAAGATCACTGAGCCCAGACAATGCTGGGGTGACAATCTTGAGGATTACATCTCTACCACAATGAGAGGTTCGATGCGAGACCTCAAAGACGGCTATGTACCGATACTAATGACAAGTACCGACCGCCTAAACAAGCATCTCTACAGTATAACTGTCTTGTCGTGGCAGTCACCATCCTGTCTAAAGGACTATCCTCCTATCTGTATCCACTTGAAAATAGGGACGAGCGAGAGACAACCATTGCAAAACCATTTATAAAATCTCATCAGTTGGGAGCCCGATACAGGAATGCAGGGCATAATCTGACATTTCTTAAAATATATATAATAATTAGGTATGCACTTAGTAAATATATAAAATAATTAAACCTTATATTTGGAAGAACTCACGTCCAACCCAAGTAAAGTCCATTTCCCTATTCCCTACATATTATAACTATATATTAAATATTATATTCAAACTTACTCATTATCTATAACTCACTAGTTATAATATTAATAAAAAATAATAATATCACTAATATAATAGATATAAATATTATGCATATAATTCAACTATATATCTATTATAATACTATATTAAATTAATATATATTATTAATATATAAATTATATATGCCACTACTATAATTTATTCACAGATATTGTGAAATTTTAAACTTCACCTTTATAACAAGGACATTGCTGAATAATTGATAGTCAAAATTTTAGGGTCCTGTAAGTTTAATCTTTATATGTAGGTAGGTAACCACATATGTGCATGAAGACATTCTTGATAGTTGGAATGGCTTAGAGCCTCTTCGAATTAATGAAAGTTTTATAATACTGCCAGACAATTTTACATTAAATAACAGAACAGGTATTTATTAGTTTTTTCATTTTTATAATTATTAAGGACATTTCACTTCAGTATTGACAAATGAAAATAGATGAAATTTGCAAGTTCCTACCTCTTGAAATTGTAAAGGATTAATGTTATATTGTTAATTAAAATTTTTAAATTTTTAAGGTAAAAGTTTATTTAAAATTGTAATATGTTTACAATACTTACCTTGTACTTACCTTGACCAAGTATAGTACTGGAGATGTACCAATGAGCAATTTAACAAGTTATTGATTAATCAACCAGAAATTACAGCTGATTGTCACTTTTATTGGGTGTTCTTTGTAAGATTATTATGCTTATCCTGTAGTTTTAATTGTTCTGTAGGTGTTGGATGCAGGGTTGGCAAAAAGCCATGGATTTTTGTTTTTTTGACTATGGTTAATTACCTATTTGACCCTTATAATTTTTCATATAAGGTTCAAATAGCCAATTAACCATAGCCAAAAAGCCAAAAATCCATGGTTTTTTGCCAACCCTGGTTGGATGTAAAGAGTATAATTACAACCTGTAAAATATTGTAAAATACCTGAACCATTCTGCTCCTGTAATTAATTTATAATTTATAAAACTTTTAATTTATAAAACTACTTGAAGAAATTACTGTGGAAGTAAGCAAGGGAGAAAACCGTTCTTCAGTGTTTATTTTCACAATTCAGACTATAAATTTTATTTCTGTGAAGGGTGATGCATGCAGGTAGTAAATTCAGTGCCATTCGTACCACAATTGAAGAAGATAGGTAAATCTTAAAAGTTCTGAGAAAAGATTTTTTAATCCATTTGAAAACAGATCTTTGTGCCAGTCTTGTATCTTCTTTACTAGATCCTAAATTTAAAATGAAATTTCAGAGAACCAATACAGAAAACAAAATAGTGGAATGGAAATTACAAATTTTGAAAGATGCATAAACTTTGTCAACTAAAGGGCATTCAACAGAGAATACTTCAGCCAGTTCTAGGAATTTTCAAGTGGAACATGCAAGATATGTAAGTGGACCCACCATGAGATATGTAAGGCATACTCTATACAAAGACTAATGTTACCCCTATAAAAAGCAAGAAGCTGGGGTGGTGGGAAGAAGGTTTGAAGGTTCCTTAGAATTAGAATGCCTAACTTCTTGGAATCTTATTTAGTGAGAGAGAGAATGTGAGCTTTCCAAGAAAGATCACTTGAAAGAGGAACATCAAGAATACTAATGACAGATGAAGGCTTGAGTTGTGTGTTTTGGAAGATGTTATAGTTGGGGAAAAAGACTATTGAATGGAAAGAGATGAAGGAACTGAGTTTTTGAGGTATTAAAAATAAACGTTTTCTCTGCCCCAATTAGAAAGAAGAGAAAGATGAGAGGTCAGTTATTCTAAGACCACCCTCCTAACATCAGTTAACTCTATTGGCTGAGATGTCTTTCAAAATGAAAGGAGTGATAAGAGTTTAAGTTATCTGCATAGGATTGGGCAGATATTAAGTTGACAGAGAGAAAATAATTTATGAAAAGCAAAAGAAAGAATTGGGATTAGGCAAAATCCTGTGGTACACTGCTATTACTTAAAACCAGATGTGAGGTTTAGAGGAAGAGAGGTGTTGTTTAAAAAAAGAGGAAATTAAAATAAAATGAGCAATGTTGCAAAAGAAAGTACACCATTCACCAGAATAAATCAGTAATTCCATGTTGGCACCAAAGGATGCCAATTTTTAAGTAGTGATGAAGGTATAAGCCAAAGGCTATCTTTGGAAGCCACCTCATTTCTTTCTTTAAGACTGCTTTTGTGATGACCATATTTTTAACAGTTATTAGAAAGAATGTAGGCCCCCTATGATCGTGTATAGTGTATGTCGTATGTGACAAAAGAAGAAAGGAATGACTACTGGACAAGTCAATAAACACTCCTATATATGTTGATCGAAAGTGTGTTAAATAAGCCTGCTGTGTGAATAAGACATGATAGCTTTAAGCTTTTGAGCACCTGAGGAAAGTGGGTGTTCCAGTTTACCCTACCACATCATATGTCCAATGCACACAGAGCTGTGCACAGAATGCTATGCAAGAACTCTCACTCTATTCATAGCCTCAAAAGGGGTTCTTTACTTCTTTCTAAATCTATCCCTGAAATGATCTTACTACAACTCAGTTTATTACACTGGGTGAGGTTTTGTAGGCTCAAAATACAAAATATGCCTGAGCCACTTCCTGACAGCACCCATAGTGTCATCCGGCATGTCCCCCAAATAACCCCTATCGGCTAATCAGTTTACTCCCTCTCCCCTTCTACCTCTCAGCAGGATTTGCCAAACCCGATCGTGAACCAAAAATCGCTGGAGCGCCATCATGTTGGATGCTAATCCATATCATTATGTTCCTGCGGTCGCAAGGTATTATCCGGCCAATATGAGACTGTCGTATAGCGTTCTGATAGTGCAGTACGCAATCCACCAATAAGATGTGGACTGATGACAATGTCACAGCAATAATCCCCAGAAGTTCCACCATGAATGTACATGGGTAATTTACGCAATGATAGTTTACCTTGGAAAGAAGACAAATTTTTAAACCCTATAACTCTCCGCGGAACGCATTGTCCTCCATTCTATACCCTGTGGCCGGGTACTGTCTGTCGCAAGTAGTTCATTCAACGTATTGATACCACATCAATCGAACCATAGCCACGCTATTCATCTTTGCCATGTAAAAGCAAAATCGGAGCATTAGCGAATAGACCACTAACAACACCGTTGTCAGAGAACACCAAGAGAACTAATAGCATCACGGGTCGAAATTCCGTTGGCCCAAGTCCTTGTACTTTCTCTCTAGTTAGCAGCATTGAAGCTTGCGCTCTATGACAGCCACCCGAATCGAGACGATATGGATTTGAGAGTCACCATGTCACATATGACTAAATTGGGCCCGCCGTTGATGCAATTCGAAAATCTGGCTCGATGAGACAAGTAGACTCATCTCCAGTACACTCTTCTTAACAAAAGGACCGCCACCTTCAAGTATCTCTCCTATCTTTAAGTATAAATATACGACCCGCTCCTCTAATCAAAGCACTGTGCTAAAAACGGTCCAATTCTCGACTCTCAAGGAAGGCGCAGACTGAGTAAGTAGTAATCACGCGAACAAAGAAACATTTGCTTGTGCAATTACAATTAAGGGGAAACATGGAATCCTCCAAATTATAATGTATACCTGAGGTGCGCTCTTCGCCATCTCGTCGTCGCACCGTAACAACATTACTCCATAGTCTGGCTAACTCGAAGATGTACTGATCCATTCGTAGTCGATGCTACACTTACTGAACAACGATGAATGGGTCAAGCTACAGGGGTACTCGCACGTTTTCCGCCAGGAACCGTTAACCGCCACACCATGACCAACGCACAAATATTAATATTGAAATCCAAAATCGGCGGGGTAATCCACCATGTACGACGTAACACCCCAAATAAACAACAAGTACCTTATCGGGTGCCGTAACCTGAAACGAACGTCATACAGCATCCACGATTATTAACAATAAGTTCCTTATAACAGATTTTTATGAAACTCAGTTTGGGTGCCAGAGGTTTTGATCACCCGATATATATATATATAAAATAATTAAATATATATTTATATATATATATATAAAATATATATATATACAATATAAACTATATATACTAAATATATATAATCATCTTGTAATTCCTGTAATGTTAGTAGTCGCGTATAATAATATAAATCTATATAAATATAAAATATAAAAGGATTCTTTTTAGCCTTGGACCGGTGCTCACTGCTACAACATTCAACTGAGGCAAAAGCGAACAAAAAAGTACGGACTAAAAAATACGGAACCTACCATGCGTACATCGAAAAAAAGTAACGAGTCCGTACCCGTTACTCAAAACTAGTTCGTAGTAAGGATCTGCCGCACGGCTCGTAAATAAATTATATTATATATAATATAATATATATATATATATATATATATATAATATATATAATATATAATATATATTATAATATAATATATAATATAATATATATATAATATATATACTAGGGATGTTATTATATATATAGTATAAATATTATAAATATTATTTAATATATATATATAACTATAATAATATATATATAAACAATATATATATAATATATATATATTAGATATATAGTAGATAAGTTAATAGATAGAGATTCAACTAACCCTGGCGAATTCAGATTAGAGTACACCGTCCGTTAATTTCTTAACCTTTTCGAAAGCTTCGTTAATTTTCGAAATGAGTAACGGACATAAGATTACATTTGTGAATAACGTTAACGATTAAAATTTCCACTACATCCTCATCATTAAATAGTCCCTTTTTGAAACTTTTTCTTACAGATTTAATGAATTCGTCGATCTTCCAGAACCATAAAACTTTTTTTTTTTCACAATTCCTAAACGCTTTTCTCAATGTTCCAAATGTTATCTACAAATTATCTATCCGTTGTAATGTTTAACATGTCTTTACGCTGTCATTCTCATATCCTTTTGTCGCTGAAGAAAAAAGATAGTGACAGTTGCCATTTCAATGAGTCATTAACTCTTTCGTTCGTCGCTTGACTTGTTTTTTTTTTTTTTTTTCTTTTTTTTGACTAATGAAAAATATAAAGAAGTAGGCTTAATAAGCTATAATATTATAAAAATAATACATATTTTATATAACATAAGCCTTGAAGACTATAGAAAGATACATTCATGTAACTAGAGAACGGCAACACCTACAGTAAACATTATATATTTGGATTCAGCGAAAAATTTAGAAAAGGCGTTTTCTATTTATTTTTCTTTTTGTCATAAATTCATTGAAATTATAGAATTTTTTCTTGGTCCATTAGGGCTCGGGGAAGCATGGGGGGACGAGGCTTCGGTCACATAATCCGAGAGACCCTGACAATATCTATGCGGTCGCTAGCCCTAGGTCGGTTAATTTAAATCATAAACCTAGAATAAATAAATATATTAATTATATAAATATATAATATATATATATTATATAATATAAATATAGATATATAATATATAATATAAATATATATAATATATATATTATAAAATAATAATATATATAGTAATATAATATATCATATAAATAATATATTATAGATAATATAATATATATATATATATAATATATAATATATATATATATAAAATATATAATATATTACTATATAATAATATTACATATAATAATAATACATAATTATAACATTTCTACATTTTTCACAACAAATACAACCCAACGTATTACAAAAACAAAAAACAAAAAAAAAAACAATAAATTTCTTTGTTTCCTCAAAAGTAACTCATTTAATAACATCTTCCACTTTAAAAAACGAGATTAAAACACAACATGTATTATTTCAACTGTAACCGGGGGAAATATTTAAAACTACCATCTGGCAGACGCACATTTTCATACCTTCTCAACAAAACTACCCTTCAGTTGAAATATAAAGACTGAAAAAATATTTTTACACTTCAAAACTAATTCTATTTATTAAATCTCATTCTTTCTAATTAAAAACCTATTCTAAATTTATACAATAAGAATTTCACTTTTGTAGTGTACTGTTGCGGGGGTTTCGTTACTGGATCTCTGCTTAACAGGCGCACACACATTGTATACAATATATCAGGCGACTTTTGGGTACAGAGTAGACAACGCCTACTTGCTTAGTGACCTAAGAAAATATTAAAAAGTCAGCACATATATATATATATATATATATATACTATAGTATTAAAACCTTATATACCTTACTCAGGCTTTCAAGTGTAGACACAAGTATTTGCAAAGCTAAATAATTTATTCAATTAAATAAAGTTCAGAAAGAGGCAAGGGCTTATTAGGAGTGCATTAATACTTAGTACTATATAACAGTAGGTCAAGCTCATAGTTATGAAATACATAGCAAGTAACCTAAAAATTAAACGCCAAGTCTAATGCAGAGCTATAGTGAATTAGTGCCAATAAATCAACAACCCTTTAAACTTATTAAAGTCTTAGAAATGAATATATTCATTGAGTTAAGGAGATTACAGAAAATATTTGAGTATTTTTTCTTGAATGTGTATTAAATTACGAGCATATTATGGATATTATCATCAGTATATATATATATATAATAATATAATGATATATAATATATATATATATAAACATATATTAAAATAATAATAATATAACACCATATATAATATATATATATAATATATATATATACAATATATACTATATATATGTTTAAGACCCGTCATTTTGGATTTTTTTTGTTTTAATATTGCTGGTCGCATCTTACTTTCTGGGAAATAAGGGTGATGGACAATCAAAAGTTCGAAGATACCTGTAAAATAATATTATAAAAATAACATCTAAATCAATAAAATTTAAAAAAATGGATATCTAAATTCCTAACATACAGAAAAACCAATTACATATTGAAATCAGCGTATAAAGCTTATTATCAAAATTAAAAAAACAAAAAAAAACTACAAAAAAAATATTTTTTCATAAAAGACATCTCTTGAAAAGGTCAAAGGTTCACTATCTTACTAATTTATACTATTTGGAATCACGTCAAACTATTACATAAAATGTAAAAAAAAATTTCTCTTTAAAAATAACAAAAAAAAATTTAGGGGCTCGAGCCGACGCGTGGGATAGAGGGGGGACGTTTCCATACCCGTAGGGGAGGGCTGGAGGAACCCTCGCGACACCAAATACCAAAGAGCGGGGTTCCGGGGAACCACCCCGGGGGGGGGAAACTAGTCCTACTCTTAAATAAGGCCGAGAGACCAAACGATGAAGCCATCTTTGCGGTTACCAATTGTATTCTTTAGTTAAAAAAAAAAAAAAAAATTAAAACTGAACTTTTGAGAAAAACCTAACGTCCTATATATTTTTGATCTGTCTCCCCCTTAAACTTTATTTCTTTGGTGCATACTAACAAAAAAACAAAAAAATACATAAACAAGTCTTAAAACAAACAGTCTATAAATAATATATCATATATATATTTATATATATAATATATAAGATATATATAACCCATCACACACCACTATATATATATATATTTATATATATATATCATATATATATATAACACACACACATATGATCACTATCTAATATACCTCCGCTGGATAATAAACTCCCCCGCACGCCCGCGAGCCGGGGGAGCGCAAGGAGCGACAGGGCCGCAAACGTCGGTAGAAGGCAATGAACACATTTCTATGAAAACTCATAGGAAGCTCCTCCTCTCATCCTCTCTCTCAACAATAACACCACCAATCTCTCTCCTCTCTCTCACATCGTCTTCTCTCTCGCTCTCATCTCTCTCTCTCTCTCCCTCTCTCTCTCTAATCTCCCTCTCTCTCTGCTCTCTCTGTCTCTCTCTACTCTCTCTCTCTCTTTCTCTCTCTCCTCTCTTCTATCTCTCTCTTCTCTCTCCTCATCTCTCTCTCTTCTCTCTCTTCGCTCTCCTCTCTCTTCTTCCATAATCTCTAAGTAAATGCTTCTTACTATATATATTAATATAATATATATATATATATATATATCATATATATAATATATAAATATTATATATATTCATATAATATTAAAAGTATATATATATAATATATATAGATAATATAATAGATGATTACGCGTATCATAAGCTATCAATATATATATATAAATTATATACTATCAAAATATATATTAACATAAATATATAATATATCTAATATATCTAATATTCATAATATATAATAATCTATCTAAATATATATATATATATCACGATAATATTAACCCAGATTATTGATAGTAAATCTGAAACTTCCCAATATTATTTTTAATCAGGTAGACCGCTTCTCTAAAAAGTCACTGGAAATGATAAAAAAAACAAAATATATAGTGCTTCCGGAGCGCTAATTCAAATGAAACTCGTAATTTGCTGGCCTCAACAATATGTGCCCGGGAATTAACAAAATAAAAAGTCCAGTAATCACTTTTTTTTGCGTCTTATTTAATAAGGATTACGAGACCAATATTCTAAACTGAACAATCGGTCGAAATAACTTTCTTAGCATCAAAAATTACGAAACAAAAAAGAAAGCTTTAATATTATAAGATCATTCCCGGGTGGATTATCCCCATCACAAATAAAAGACCGGAGTAGAAAGTAAGAGTGTCAAGTTTTGAAAGACAATAATTTGTTTGTAAGTTTCAGTATATATGAAGTGATTTTTTGGTCGACTGTTGATGTATTGGAACTACCAATGGGACGCAAGGGACCAGAAATCAAGCGACAATGGTCGCCTATAGCATAGTAATGCATTTGCAAATCTAAGCAACCTAAAAGTTAGAGTTCTGAATATTTCTGTAAGAGATTACAGAAATTATTGTTTTTATGATGTGATAATGAGATATATGTATTTTTCAGGTCAGGGGTCCTGTCCAAGATGCATACTGAAAGCATTTTCTTAGAACCTGGCATGGTCAAAAAAACTGGTTAAAACAGACTGTGCCAACTAGATTGGTCTCTGTGAGGTTCGATTTGCTTGTTGGAAGTTAAAGTTATTTCATTATTTATGTTTTGAATTGTTTATCAAATAATCACCTAATTCAACAAGGAGCTCTGGAAGTGTTTTTTTAGATACGACACAAAAAGAGAACATGTCTAACTTTCACTTCATTTAAAATGCGTGTTTCAAAAAAAGCAAATTTTTATTAAATATTAACACATCAACCTGTCTAAAAACTCCGAAAATCAGACATCCCTGAATGAAGCTTCAACTCTTTAGATAAGGTTGTCATTCCAAAACTAAACCATTCTGTAAGTTTAACAGCATGGAAACCACCGAGATTTCCAAATGAAAGTGAAGACTTCATTGCCTACTAACGCAAAGCTAAAGTGAACAACGCTTCTTCTTTGATGAGTCGTTCCAAAGATTGACTCATGGGATCCTTTGCACATTCAAGTGTATTTTTTTCTAAAGAGACATTTGATATCACAATATCCAATATCGGGATTACCAATATGGGGAAAGAAGGTGATAACAGATTTGCTTTTGAGGCCTACATTCCCTTACAGAACAAACAGAAAAGCTCACGGAGTCTGCTGACAAGTTTGCAAAAAAATTATAAGTCCGGACGGACAAGTTCTTTAGTTTGATATTCCATTTTTGATATTTTGCAAGTGAAATAAAAAAAAGAAAAACGACAAAATATAATACAAGTTGCTTGACATATTTTGATTGAAAATATGGTCTTGTAGTATCATAAATGTCGAACCAGCTCTTTTATTAATATTGCTGAATCACAGAACTTTAATCATTGAAGAAAGAAGTAAAGAACATAATAAAAATTTATTTGAAGTAGAAAGTTGGGACCACAACAACAAACTTTCCTACACCGTATACAGAAAACCCACAGCCACACCTAACAACATACATTGGTACTTCGCCCATACAATAAACACAAAACTTGACACCATTTCCTCACTATACCTCCGCGCACTTAAAATCTGCTCTCCCAGTCAGCTAAACAAAGAAACACAACTCATAAAAACAACTCTAAAAAATTGAAATACCTAAACAACATAATCATTAAAGCATTTAAAAAAGCAAAAGCAAAATTTTATTCCATTAATCAAAAGAACAATGCAAAATACAAAACATATTTACCCATACCCC
>JABUQX010136999.1:0-10000 GCA_015478945.1 Trachelipus rathkii
CAAAATGTACTTCGTTCAGTTCAATTTTAGGTGTTTAACCGTTTTCGCAATTTATCGTGAAACGCTTTCATGATTTTCGTCTTGTACTTCAATATATATATATATATATATATATTCTCTATGATAGTAATATTTAGCAAAACTTCATAAATATTTACCATGACCTAACTATCTATCACTCTAAACGATAAATAAATGTTACTGTGAACCAGTTAACGTTACCTAAAAAGGAAAAAAACTCAACCTAGCCTTACCATGCATTCATATCTATATCATTTCAACATTAATTTAAGAGCAACATTGCAATATTTAGCAGACACTTAACAAAAATGTTATCATAACCTAACCCAGCTACCACATTGAACAACGAATGAATGTTAACATAACAAAGTTTTAACATTACTAAAGCTTACATACCATAGCCTGAACTAAGAATATAATGAAACGAAACATAGCTAACACACCTTAAGCACGAATAAAAGTCCATTCATTAACAATATTCTCTTCTTACTAAGGGGAGAGTAACAAACATTACCTAAAAACTCAAGCTAAGCTCACCTTCCAAGCATACCCTATGTAATAATATCGTCTAAAACTAAAAACATAACATACTAATACCACCTAAACTAAAAACATAGCAAATTAATATCACTTAAACTAAAAACATAACATACTTGACACATTTAGTCTACGAATAAACTGCAACCATTAACAAAGTTACCTGTATGTCTACTACAAATAAATTATCAACACCAAGCAAAACCTACCCTATCCATACTTTCTCTAACATACATCTAACATTACAGTGTTATTTCGCATCATCATAGTAACTTTTAATAAATTTTTTTACAATATATATATATATATATATATATATATATATATATATATATATATATATATATATATATATATATATATATATATATATAATCTCTATATACATATATTAAACATTAACGTTTGGAATTTTATTGCAATCTAAACTAACTTGTCACACAGACAGACAAATATAAATGCTAACATAGCAAAGTTTTGGCATCTGTAAACTAATTATAATAACCCATATATATATATATATATATATATATATATATATATATATATATATATATATATATATATATATATATATATATATATATATACAAAGATCACAAAACCTAGATAGCTATAAAAGAAGAAGAAAAAGAAGAAGAAGAAGAAGAAGAAGAAGAAGAAGAAGAAGAAGAAGAAGAAGAAGAAGAAGAAGAAGAAGAAGAAGAAGAAGAAGAAGAAGAAGAAGAAGAAGAAGAAGAAGAAGAAGAAGTGTCATCGTATGCTCTGGTTCTGAAGCCTGAGTCGGAGCCAGACTGGAATTCTGGATCCTGAGTCCGAGCCAGACGTCCAGTCTGGCTCTGACTCAGGATCCAGACGCGGGTCTGAGTCACGCGAGCGCGGCGCGAAACCAACGCATGCGCCCGCCGGCGCAATATTACTGCATGGACGCGGAAATATTTTTTGGATTGTGCAATGAGTCATGAATTTTTATGTTCTGCGAAGAAACATTTCAATAAAAACATGTTTTTACTGACCATAAAGCAGTATATCAGTAGAGCGAGCTGTGCTAGCGGGGCCACCCCCCTCTCCACCCCGCTGTGCAAAACGTCTTTACTGTCACAACATGCATTTTTGCTTATTAAGCCTGGGATATATATATATATATATATATATATATATATATATATATATATATATATATATATATATATATATATATATATATATATATATATATATATATATATATATATATATATATATAGGGGTTTTTTATGTATTGGAAATGAAAATAGTTTTAACTTAAAAATATTTATATTACATATTTAAATTATACAGCACGTGTACATATATAAATAAGCTTCACCTCCACCCGCAAACATCTTGGTGATCACCTCCTGGTGGAAATGAAACATATAACTCCAGATATCTCATTTCGTATAGTTGTCGTTATATAATTGATCAACCTCTGCTTTGTACGTGTGTCAAGATTTTGCTCGGATAAAGTACGCATCTTAGATGAAATTTTTAGATGAATAGGGAGAGGAATCTTCATTTTAAATCGTTCCACGTTGACTATATATGTTTTATGCACATTGTCCGTCTCCGTAATTTTCTCTATATGTCCGTCCATCATAGGGATCTTGTTATTATACTTTAAAGTTATATCAAAGTATGTAGTTTCTTGCCCATCATTCACAGCAGCCGGTGCACGAATGCAGTGGCAGTGTACATTATCGGATGCACATACTATGCGTATCTTTGAAGGGTCCCTGTATGTGTAAGGATGTCTTGTCGAAAAATCGGATGTATAATTAGTACATGTGTACCAAGTTTTTAAAAGTAAGTTATAAGGCCCATAACTGAATCACAAACACTGTTCGTACTGTTAGGGTCGGTATCCGACTGATTCCGCATACAACGATATATAACCTGCTGTGCGAAATACGTGACGTCATAAATATGAATACCCAGAAACTTTAACTCGGGATATATATATATATATATATATATATATATATATATATATATATATATATATATATATATATATATATATATATATATATATATATATATATATATATATATATATATATAATTAAATAAATACAATAGACTCAGTGTAAATTAGAGTATGACAAAATTTTTATATTTTAAAAATGAAATGATATAACGATTACTCAATATAAATTTTTAAATCCTAAGAATCAATCATGTAAACAGTGTCATTTTTTACCCATGTAATATCTCAAGTAGAAAATATTTCCGCGTCCGCGCAGTAATATTGCGCCGGCGGGCGCTTGCGTCGGTTTCGCGCTGCGCTCGCGTGACTCAGATCCACGTGTGGAGCCAGAATTCCAGTCTGGCTCCAACTCAGGATCCATAATTCCAGTCTGGTTCCGACTCATGCTCCAGAATCAGAGCATACGATGACTTATCTTCTTCTTCTTCTTCTTCTTCTTCTTCTTCTTCTTCTTCATTTATCTATGTTTCGGGATCTTTGTACTTATACATCCTATCGAACAATCCTTCACTGTGATTGGTCGTAATGGACCAATCACAGACTCTTATTCGCTAGTGATAACGTTCACTGATACAAATTAAGATTAGTTTTAATCTAGCTTCAGTGGTTCGAAGTTGTGCAGTGGAAGACTTTTATTTTTATTAATAAATGTTTTTTTTTTTTTTTACATGATACCACCGCTCACGGACAATGCCCTTTTCAAAAAGAGGGGGCAAAAATAAATAAATAAATAAATAAATAAATAAATAAATAAATAAATAAATAAAAAAATTACATAAAGAAAAATAAAAATTAAAATAAATGGAAAGTAAACCCACCCTGACCCTTGCCTAACGCAATTCCCTCAAGTGGGCGCAGACGCGGGACTTAAATAGAGGAAGATTAAATATTGCGGGGAAAATAAAAGAAGGCAAGGAGTTCCACAAAACAGATGTGGCTGGAAAGAAGGAGGTACCATAACGAGTGATCCTTGAGTCTCCAATATTCACACAATTTTCATGAGAGAACAAGGCACCTCTTGTGTTACGAGGGCGACGCAGTGGTGGAGGAATGCGAGAGTTACTCTCTTAATCACCTGCCGGTGTAATACCTATAGAAAAGAGAGAGGGCACCTACGTCCCGACACAGAGAAAGAGGGTCAAGGGAGTCAGAGAGTATGGGACATTTTATAAGCCTTTTAGACTTAGGTTCAACTCTATCCAAAAGGAGGGTGGAACCGGATCCACCCCAAATGTGGGAACAGTATTCCATGCAGGGTCGAATAAGACCTTTAAATAACTGGAGAATCTGAGCAGAATTTTACAATTTAAGTCCGTGTTTAAAGCTTAGTGCACGAGTAATGTGAAAATATAAATGTAAACGATTGAATAGAAACGGGGTGATATATTTAATAGTAATAAAAATCACTCGGTGTTTCTACTACTACTACTACTACTACTACTACTACTACTACTACTACTACTACTACTACTACTACTACTACTAGCGTTATAACTGTTATACGAGTGAGGTCGTAATGTATTCTTCATCTTCCATCATCTTCTTCCATCTTCTTCTTCTTCTTCTTCTTCTTCTTCTTCTTCTTCTTCTTCTTCTTCTTCTTCTTCTTCTTCTTTTTCTTATTCGTCTTCTTCTTCTTTAGCTATCTAGGTTTTGGAATCTTTGTACATATACCTCTTATCATCAATCCTTCACTGTGATTCTACTACTACTACTACTACTACTACTACTACTACTACTACTACTACTACTACTACCATCGTTATAACTGTTATACGAGTGAGGTCATGATGTATTTGGACTTCTTCTTCTTCTTTTTCTTTTTCTTTTTCTTTTTCTTTTTATTATTATTATTATTATTATTATTATTATTATTATTATTATTATTATTATTATTTTATTATTATTATTATTATTATTATTATTATTATTATTATTATTATTATTATTATTATTATTATTATTATTATTATTATTATTATTTTTATTCTTATTCTTCTTATTCTTATTCTTCTTCTTCTTTACCTATCTAGGTTTTGGGCTCTTTGTACATATACCTCTTATCATGCAGTCCTTCACTGTGATTGGCTGAAATGAACCAATCACAGCCCCGGATGTAATTCACTGATACGAATTAAGATTAGTTTTAATCAAGTTTCAGTGGTTCGAAGTTGTGTAGTGAAAAACTTTAAACAAATTATTAAACTGTGAGGTACTGTTGATATATAATAGTTTATGTACAGCGTATAGATGCGTAAATACTACTACTACTACTACTACTACTACTACTACTACTACTACTACTACGATAGGCACCTTTGAGTATTCGAGCTCTCGGATTATACTTATTGACCGACTATTGAATCCTGACGTAAAGACGTAAAGACGTAAAGACGTTTCGCACAGAGGGTTGGAAGAGGGTCTTCCATGGCAGCTTGCGGTGCTGATTTACTGCTTTAGGGTCAGTAAAGATATGTTTTTATTGAAATGTTCAAACACAAAACATAAACCGGTCGTTCGCGTCGGTTCCGTGCCGGCGATCGCGTAGGCCTTCGAGTTGAAACCGAGCCAGACTTCCAGTCCGGTTCAAGCACACTAGCATTCAGGGATAACGTCATAGTTGTGATAGAAAGGGGGGTAGGGTACCTGAGACTCAGCTAGTTTAATGAAAGTAGCTCAGATACTTTCATGTACGTGGCTATGCCACGTACATGAACCCATGTACGTAGCTACGCCACGTACACGGGCTAGCTGGCAGATGAGGGGAAGGGTACATGATCACATGGTTAGGCCTAAACACACTCACGAAAGTAGCTCGGTGGTGATGTCATAGCATATATGGATAGAAGAAAGGGTGGTAGGGGGAAAAATGCTCATGAAAGTACATGAGCACATGGTCAGGGATAAACACACTCACGCACGTACATGGCGAATGTACAGGAATAAGGGGCCCCCTGTAGGTGAACCCCAGGGTAAAACGACAGACATGAAAAGTACCCAGGAACGTAGCTCACACCGGATAGTTGCTGGAAAGCACTTCAGAAAAGACGCTGGCATAGCTGGAACCTCGTTCCAGCTTGCCTTTACTTCTGAGTAATGACGTCATGGGGGTAGGGGAAGAACAAAGAGGGGGGTGAAAACGTTCATGAAAGTACATGAGCATATGGTTAGGTTTAAATACACTCATGCACGTACATGGCGAATGGACGGGAATATGGGACCCCCTGGGGGGCCAGCCCCCAGAACAAAACGCCAGACGTGAAAAATACCCTGGAAGGTAGCCATAGCGGATGGGGCCTGGAAAATGCCTATAGAAAGAGCGTGGGGTTCCTGGAACCCCCGTTCCAGGCATTGCTTGAATTCCGTAGTCATTAATATATATATATATATATATATATATATATATATATATATATATATATATATATATATATATATATATATTTTGTCTTCTTCAAAATCTATATATGTAAATAATATGGATATATTTTTATATATTTATATATATATATAATATATATATATATATATATATACTATATATATATAATATATATATATATATATATATATATATATATATATATATATATATATATATATATATATATATATATATATATATATATATATATATATATATATATATATATATATATATATATCCTAAATTATAACTTTAAAGCATAATTGTTTGTAAAAGCTGAAAAGTTGTATTTACGTCTGTATTTGTGTCAATATTTGTGTAAGAAAGAATTTTAACATAAGTACATTGAAAATTGTATATAAAGGCTTCCCTGCCCTTTTGATATACTTACTCAGAATCACTCACTCATACTCTCTCACTTGCTCCTGACTCACTAACAAGAAGATAAGAACCTCAAAGCTGCAAGAAAATTCAGATTTCAAGAAAGTGAGGTAAACAGCCGACAAAACAGTCAAGACCACAGAAACCTTGATTTACAAAAGATTCAAAAAGAAGAATTGAGCAAGGCTGGTAAACGCAAGGCAAATCCCAAGACTGTCCCTGAAGTTTACAAGGAAGAGTATCTCAATAAAAGGGTAACTTTTTTTACTATCTTTGGTTGAATAAAGAATAATATATTTTGGATTTTCTAATCCTTATAGTAACCTTGTGCTACTCAATAATAAAGAAATAATAAATCGGAAACTTTGTGTTTCATCTTATTAAAGATATAACTTAGAAACTTTGAGTTTCGCATGTAGAATTTTGGTTCTGGATTTATTAAAGCAATAATTTTACTGCAGAACTTTGGGTCCTGCTCCTTACTAAAAAGATAAATAAGAAACTGAACGTTTCCTATTACTAAAGAGATAACTTAGAGATTCAGTGGCCTATATTGTTGCTGATGTAGATGGTGAACTAACAATTTTAAGTCTTCAATCATTACTTGTGTAGGCCTTCACCGGCCCTTTTATGTTTTACGACTCCGTCAGTTTCGATTTTATTTTTGTTTTTGTTTTTTAACATGTTGCTAGTATATGATACTAACAATGAATTTAAGTGGTGACGGACATGGTTCAAAAGTTCAAAATATTTTAAATAATTTTTAAAAATCACATTTAAATAAAAAAAAAGTTTAAAAATGAAATATCTCGAAAGGTGCGACACTTACAGAAAAACCAATTACATATTTGGAATCAGCATATAAAGCTTATTACAAAAATGTAAAAATAAAGAAAAAGAAATATCTCGAAAAGAACGACACTTACAGACAAACCAATTACATATTTGGAATCAGCATATAAAGCTTATTAACAAAAATTGTAAAAAACAATTAGGGGGCTCGGAGCGACGGGGACATATGGGGGCTAGGTTTTTCCATACCCGGAGGGAGAGGAGGGAACACCCGGACCCAAATCAAAGACGCGGCGGGTCATCGGGAAAACTCCCCGGAAAGGGGAAATAGTCCTTCCTGTCGTTCCCCGGAAGGCCGAAACCCGACTCTGTCCATCTTTGGGTTTACCCTTGGGATATAAAACTTTAGTTAAAAAAAAAATTAAAACTGACGCGGAGTTGTAAAAACGTAAAAGGTCGCTACTATATTGTTTGAATACATTCCGATACATTAATTGATGTTAAGGACTATTATCTAGACATATATAAAAAAAAAAAACAAAAAAAAGATATCAAAACTGACGGAGTTGTAAAACATAAAAGATCCCCATCACCATTAGAAGAGACCCCTACGCTAAGCCATATATATATATATATATATATATATATATCTAATATATAATATTATTAATAGTATATAATAGTATATATAATAATATATATATATATAATTATATATATATTGATAAGTATATATTATAATTTAAGTTATAATATAAATATAGTATTACAAGTATATAGTATATATCCTATATATATAATATATTTATATATAGTATAGTAATATACTAATTAATATATATACTATATATAATATATATATATCTATTATAAGTATCTATATATATTATATATATAGTATGTATTATGTACATGAATATTAAGATTGTGATCAGTAGTAAATTTTTTTTGCGTTCGAGTCTCCCGGGGACTCGTGGAATTCACGTACGTCAGTCGTTGCGTGCAACAGAGTAGAAAAATGATCTCTCCTTCTATCGCACTTCTTCTCTCTCTCGTCTCTTCATTCGTCTGTCCTTAGTCTCACCTCCTAATTATAATATATTATATATATAATATATTATTTATATATTACTAATAATATAGTATATATATATTTATATTATGATATATATATATATATAAACTATTATAATTATAATATATATATGATTATTATATATATATATATATATATATATCGCTATACTGTATATATAATTATATAAATATTTAATAGGCACGGCGTTCGTAACAGCGAATCACATACGGCGCGCGAGGGGCTCCAGCATCCACCGACGTTCGCAGTCCGTGCGATTTATCAGTAAGAGACGCACGTGCCTAGCCTAATACTGTAACGTGTATCGGCGGAGTCAATGGTGGGGAGGCGTAAGTGAGGAGTGGTGCGTGTCACGATCCGATACGGCGGGATTCAAGTATAGACGTGGATGAGGCAAGACTACGGAGCGGGCAGTATGGCTTAGCCCAGTGAGTGAGCAGTCAAGACTAGTCCAGGGAGCGTGCGTATGCGAATGGGTTGGCTGAGGTCGATGATCAAGACAGGTCGGGAAGTCGAGCGGCGGTATGTAGAGCGAGACAGTGGTACAGGACCCGGTCAAGTTATGTAATCAGCAAGTAGCATTGAGTGAAAGTAGGAAGGGGAGGATACTATGACATTTATGGTAGAACTTAAGAACGTAAAGATCTATCGTCAGGGGTGATAGATTTAGGTCTAGAGTCGTAGAAAGGATAGTTTCATGAGTTGACGGCACATGAGATCAAAGCAGGAAAGATAACGCCCAGAGATGGAACGCTGGAATCGGGGAAAGCTCAATAGTGAAAAACGAGTGCAGAACGGTTACGTGTCGAGCACGGCCCGGGGACTTAAACTCAGACATCGGTGGATGTAGTAAGCGGGCGATATGGTAAGATTTAGAGAGATAGGATCATATGTGAAAAGGTGATGAGGTGCTATCGTGATCGCGGTGCTATTGCGAAAAATCAGTGTCAATCGGAGAGAGCCACGCACCTAGGAGCGATATAGATTGGGCGTAGATCGAGAACCAACGGACTTGATATGTGACGCGGTACGGTTGAGAATAGTATACGAGCTCATGAGTATCAAGATGTAGATGGCCGTAGAAGATGACTAGAGTGTGCGTTGGCATCATTAGGGTAGGGAGTGATTTTGTTAAGGAGATGGTAGAGTACGCGGCTGGTGGTCGTAGGAGGTGAGAACGGATCGGAGAAACACAGTCTATGACGGAGGATGATGCCGAGATGAGGCCATGTCAATCGGGGCGTTCCGGGCGGGAAGACTCCGTAGTATATATATTATTTATATTATATAGTATATATAGATATATATTATATTATATATATATAGTATAACTTATTTATATATAGACATATATATTATAATAGTATATATAATATTATATATGTATATACTATAATTATTGTTATATATAATATATTATATATAGTATATATAATATATATATAATATATATATTTATATATTTATTATATATATATATATCATATATAATATATAGTATATATATATTATATATAATATATATAATGTATATATAATATATAATAGAATATATATATAATATATATATATATTATATCTATTATATATATATATATTATATATTATAGTATTATATAATTTATATATATATACTATATATAATATATATATATATATAATATATATATATATATATACGTCTATATATATATATATATATATATATATATATATATATTTAATATATATATAGTTA
>JABUQX010136999.1:15000-22586 GCA_015478945.1 Trachelipus rathkii
CGCCTTAATGAAAAGAGATTTTACAAATGGATTATATAACGCCTTTTTGCACAAGTATTGGCAAATTTCAGAGATACTAGGTTAGGGTTGGGCTTGAGCAGCCTGCAATTTTTTTTGTACTGAGAGATCTATTTCTCTCATTTTCTCATATATTAGTGCCATCTTTGCTAAATACTCCCGAACTTGGAACATAAGTTGGAGGACCGGCCAAGTATTTCTTGTCAGTTTACCTCAAGCGTGGGGTAAACATTTATAACAATTTTGCTTAACTTTCCACCCACTGATTGGATCATCATTTGGAATCCGATAATGTTTTCTTTCTCTTGGTGATGGATAGTTTTCAAATCATACTTTGCACTACATCTTTTTGGTAATGTGTGTGTTTTTTTTGAAAACCCACTACTGGACGTAGAGAATTCTGTTCAGTGAGTCTGTCTTGATATACTTGTAGAACAGGTGTTGGTTCTCGGTTCTGTAGATTTCGTTTTTTTGTTTTAAATGGGTGGCGAATTAATGAACTGTTCGGATTGAAGTTTTTCACTGCAACACAAAGTAACGATTTAACATGTTCTAATATTGTTACAAAAAACTTGGCTTTATAACGGGATCTAAGTAATTGCAACTAGTATGAAGGTCATTATATTCCACGAACAAAGAGTTATTTCTAGCTCCTATGTATTAATTGCATTTTTCATTCTTTTTAAACTTCATCATTTTTCATTTGAAGATGGTACAGAAATGCTCTTTAGTCGCGATGACGGATTAATGGTATTAACAATATGGAACACAGAATTGTAGAGGCTGCTGATTTATTTGCGTAGTTCTTCAAATGGTTCAATAGCTTAATGCAGTGTCATATGATGTTGGATAAAAATATTCCAATTAATGAAGATGTTAACGACTTTGTAGATATACGTAAGGTTGGCGTACGAAGTAAGAGGTGTACCTTTAGCAATATACTGCTTTCGCATCTTTGTGGAAAGGTAATATTCAGGAGTTTGGGGAATGTTTTGATTACAATTAAAGATATATGGAAATCAAGAGCTGTTTTTGGAACTGCCATTAACTCATTTCTATTTTTGTACTTTTTTCATTTGTTCTTTAATATATGTCATCTTAAGGTATTTTTATTATAAAGATTCTTTAACAAAATCTCGACAATAAAGCCGCGGCAATAAATCACAGGGTAAGCAGCGTGGGATGCCGGATGCGGACGGCGGACTGGCGGATGTTACCTTGCATCACTAATTTAAGTACCCTCGTCACGAGGGAGGGGGCGTAAACTGCCAAACTCCACTCCACCACTCAGGCGTGACCTCCTCGGTCATACGTACTCCGAGTGGGCCCAGAGCGACAGAGAATATTATTCAAGGTCAACACAGTATATTTAAGTTAATTATGTTCACGTTTATACAAAATGTTAAGAGGTATGCAAAAAAGCTATGGCGGAGAATATTTAAAACTAATAATAATACATATGTAATAATGAATGATAATAATAATAATAATAATACAAATCAGAATAACTAATAATAATAATAATTATAATAATAATAAATATATATAATAGATAATAATAGATCAAATATTATTTTGTAATCTATATGATAATATAATATATTAATACTAATATAATACTCTAATAATGATCAAATTAAAGTCAATAATATAGATAATACATACTTCATCCGAATTCAATAAATATAATAAGATGAATAATAATAATATAATAATATAATCATATAATAATAATTGATAATATGATAGATAAGATAGATAATGATAAATAAATAATAAAAATTAATAATAATAATATAATAATATAAGTAATAATAATATAATAATAATAATAATATATATGATATATAAATAATAATATTAATATAATAATTATATAATAATAATAATAATAATCATGAATAATCAATAAATTACTAATAATAATAGTTGATTATTTTAATGAGGTGAATTCGGAGAATGTTAATAATAAAATGAAATGTTTTGTAATACTAGAAAGAAATATAATATAATACACAAGAATTGTTCTATTGTTAATGCATGTGGGTTACAAAACCGAAAGCGGCTTGCCATATAAGCGAGCTGACTTTGAAAAATGAAACTAACAAAGAGGACAAAATTGGCCATAGGCATATCATTTTAAATATAAAAATATGAGAGACAATAGTAATCAGGTATTATGTAATTATAACTATAATAAGCATGAAGGGTATATATTTTTAATAATTATTTGAGTAATGGATATGAGAGTGATAGGAGGGTATTGACAACGAGCTCAGAATGCGAAGCTTTGGGAGAGGACGGCTTGTAATGTTTAAATTTCTAATTTGTGCAAAGAGAGCAATTTTTCGTCGGCCCGTACAAGAACCCAACAAAGATACAACGCCTCTCTCCAAAAGTGATGTATCTAGCTCAAAACTCTATAAAGTTTTCATATAGAATATTTTAGTAATTAAAAATATATTATAATTAGATTCGCGGCTCGGAATTAGACCTGGTTCAGTGTGCTACCCCCATTACCAATAGGTCGAAGCGGCCGACTAGGGATATTCTACCTGCCAATCGGCAAACCAATAATGTTTTATGATTATATAATGTAATTTAACATTGGGTTTGAATAAAAAATATTACGCAGCAAATTTTCTAATTAGCCGATCTGAACTAAAGTGATTTTATTAATAGACATGTTAAGAAATATTCAAATTTTGAAAAATTAAGGGGAGACTTCATGAACAACTATGATATCTTTAGAAAAGCAAAATCGAAAAGTTCTTCACATTTTTTTTTTTATTTATCTAAAAGTCAGTAGAAAAAATTTCCTCCTGAACTCCATGTTTAATTATTATTTTCTAACAAAAGTTCTAAACTTGTTATTGTTTAGATAGCCGAAATTTATTTAGAGAGGTGTGGAACTAAAAAATTTTTCAAGTTCCAGAATCAAAATTGAAAATTCCCAGGTTTAGGAATCAAAAACAAGAATGTTTTATTTTAATTATGCTCTTATAAGAGTTATTGCAGTAGTTACGTCTACGTCGCACAACTTTTCTGAATTAGCTCAATCACACGAAAGTGGAGCGAGCCGGAGCCGGGCCCGGAGCCGGAGCCGGAAGGAGCCGGAGCCGGAGCCGCGGAGCGGCAAGGTTTTGTATTTTGTTTTTCGATGAAATAAAATTGCTTTTAGCTTAATTTGACTTCATTGGTAAGATGATGGGGAGAAATATGTTTCAAATAGGTATAGCAGAATCCTTAGGTCCGGATCAAACCGGATCCGGAATGCCGGATCGGAATCCAACAGTCAGCAGCCGGAGGTCAAAAGTCGGAGCCGGAGCCGAGCCGGAGCGGAGCCGGAGGCCGGAGAATGAAACCTAGATCCGGAGCCGCTACAATTATGAATATTTTTTGTTGAAATTCTTGAACTCGGTCTTTCATGCCTTACTACCATCCGTGATCAAATTTTCATTAAGCAAAAAGTTGTTCCTTCAAAAAAAGCGCAGCCCGGAGCCCCGAGCCGGAGCCGGAGCCCGGAGCGCGAAGCTGGAGCCGGACAGCCGGATCCCTGTTTTTATGATTTTATTTTTTCTAAAATATATATTTTTTACATAAGGTGGATAAAAAATTTATTGACAGAATGGTCTTTATAGTTCGTGAACATGTTAATCAAAAAAGTGCAGAAACCCTATAGTCAGATTCCGGAGCGGCGAAAGGGTGAAAAGTCGGAGGCCGAAGCAGGAGGCCGGAGCAGAGAAGGCCGAGCAAGGAGGCCTGGGTATGAATTTTTTTTTTTTTTAAAAATATTTTAGGGTGAAAAATTTTAATGCCAGAGAGACGGTCTGACAATTTTTCAAATAGTGCAGAAAGTTTAGTCGGATCCGGATCCGCAGTAGGAGCCGAGTCGAAAGTCTGACCGAAGTCGCGAGCCCGGTTGCCCGTAATTTGATTTTTTTTTGCGGCGAAAAATTATATTTCTTTAGGTGAAAAATTTATTGCCAGAAGAAGTGCTAAATGCAATTTTCAAAATGGGTGCAGAAACCTCCGTTATTTTATCCGGGCCGGATTCGGCAGGGCCGGATTTCGGAGCGGATTTCGGAAAGTCCGGATTCGGAGTCCGGATTCTGGGTATAAACATTTTTCTCCAAAAGTATTTTTAGATGAAAATTTGCCTGCTAGAGAGAAGGCGAGGTGGAAATCCAGGTTTTCAAATAAAATGTGCAGAGTCCTTAGTTGGATCGGATTCCGCATCCGGAGGTAGAAGTCGGAGCCAGGAGTCAGAGCCAGTGCAATAATATAAATTTTTTTTCGTGAAAGAATATTTTTTTTTAAGAATGAATAAATTTATGCCCAAGAAGTCGCGCTTAACATTTTCACAATAGTGCATAAACTTACAGTCCAGATCCGGAGCCCGAAGGTGACAGTAGGAGCCGTAGGTTGGAGCCGAAGCCCGGGGCCGAAGCCGGAGCCTGGGATGTGGTATTTTTTTTCCAACAAAATATTTTTTTTACGGTGGAAAAATTTAATGCAAGAAGACGCACTGAACAATGTTTTTCAATAGTGCTATGAAACCTTAGTTACGGCAGATTCACGGCTGCCGGGTCGTAGCCGGGAGCCGGAGCCGGATCCTGGGTATCTAATTTTTTTTAAAAAAATATTTTTAGGTGAAAACAAGAGAGATTTATACTTGCCCCATAGAGATCAGGACGAGCAAGTGTGACAGCAGGCACGTATCTAGAGGACATAGGCAAGTTATTCAAGAAATAGTTCGTACTCCAGAAACCTTTTAGTCCAGATCCGGAGGCACAAGTGTAAATCGGGAGCGGGGGTGAGTATAGGGAAGGATACACAGAGCGGGCAGGCCGTTGGAGCTGAGAAGAGCCGCTGCGGAGAGGGGCCGGTCTGATGATGCCCGGAGCCGGAGCCCGGAGCCTGGGGTATGAATTTTGTTTTTATTTTTTCGAAAAATATTTTTTAAAGTAAATAAATTTAAATGCCAGAAAAACGTAAACTGAACATTTCAAATAGAGAAACCTTAATGTCGGCTGTCCGGATCCCGGTAGCATCCCGGAATGCCTCCAGATTCGAGCGATTCCTGGGTATAAATTTTATCAAGAAATATTTTTTTAAGTGAAAAGTTTATTTCCAGAAGACTTGCTGGAAAATTTTCAATAGTGCAAGTATTCTTACATCGGATTCGGAGTCGGAGCCGGAGCCGGAGTCGAAAAATTTATTTTAGCCGGAGTAAACTGATTTTTTTCGAAAAATTTTTTTTTTTTGTGAAAAATTTTATTGATAGAAGAAGTTTGAAACAAATTTTTCAAATAAACATATGAAACCTTAGCAGATCCGGAGCCGAAGCCGAACTTGGGCCAGTGTGGAGGCCGGACCGGAGCCGGGACCCGCGGAGCCCGGGAGCGGGCAGGCGGAGGGCCGGTGGAACGCGAGATGAGCAGTAGCCGAGGGATGTCACTGTAGGGTATTACTTTGCTTTTCACAGAAGATAAAGAATTTTAGGTCGGGGCGAAAATAGGCTATGTCGCCTAGAAGACGTGTTGGATGAAATCTTTCTCAATTAGTACAGACAGGAAACCTTAGTTCGGATCCGGAGCCGGATGCCGCGGTCCTGGGTATGATTTTTTTTTAAGAAATATTTTCATGAAGGTGAACAAAATTTTCATTGAAAGAAGATGGTTGCTGAACACAATTTTTAAATAGTGCAGGAACTGTTTTGATGGATCCGGACTCCGAGCAGGATCCGGAGTCGCGAGACGCAGCCGGATCTTGGTTTATAAAATATCTTTTAAAGAAATATTTTTAGTTGAAAAATGTATTGGCGGAAGACTTTTCCCATAATTTTCAAAATAGTTCAAATCTAGGACATTACATGCCCTCAGTACCGATCCGGAGTCAACAGCGGATCTGTTTTACCACTTTATTTCCAGGAAATATCTTTTTAGATGAAAATTTATGTGCGGAAGACGTGCTAATACTGTTTCCTTAGTGTGGTCCGATCCGGAGTCCTCGGGGCCAACTGAGCTGAGATCTGCGATATAATTTTATCCCTGATAAATATTTTTTGGGGGTGACTAAAGTAAATTATTTTCCTAAGCTGCTGCAATATTATTTCAAATAAGTGCAGAAACCTTAGTGGCGCGATATCCCAGCGCGCGATGCAAAGAATATTTAGTAAATGAAAAGGAAAAGGAACAACCGGACTTCTGGCATAGCGCGAAGTAAATTTGTTATATTTAAGAAAAAAATAATATTTTTCTTTTTTGTCCGTGATAAAATCTTTATTGCCAGCAAAAGTACCTCGAACCATTTCTACAGAAACAGTGTTAGAAACCCAGGAGTTGGGTGTCAAGTAACTTTTTCTTTCAAGTACAACAAGTACACCAAGGCAGTAACAAAATGTATTCGCTGGAAATAGTTCAGATACAGAGGTTACAGTTAAGTACTCTTAAAGAATTTGTTGCAAGTACAAGTAACAAAGTACAGAAGTAATGTATCTAAGTAAAGTACACGTACAAGTACTTTAATGAACTATGCACATATAGTGAGGGGAGATAGGTAGTGATATAGTGAGTAGTAGCTATAGAGTAGGGTCGGAGATATACTACAGATTATGAATGAGTATATATTGGAGATTTATTATAGTAAGGATATATATAGTATTAAGGTAATATTTATAATTATATATTCTATTATATATATATATATAGTATCGTGTAGAATTAGATGATATAGATAGTATATATATATTATATATTATATATATATATATTATATATATATTATATATATATATATATATACTGTATGTTATATACTTATATATTATATAGTATATATATTTATTAGTATATATTATATCATATATTAGTATATATATATATAATATATTCTATATATATATCTATAGTAATATATATACTAATAATTATATATTATAATATATTATATTTATAGTCATCCATCATCATCATCATCATCATCATCATCATACATCTCATCGATCACATCATCAGCATCATCATCATCACCACCTACCTCATCCTTATCCTCCCAAAGACTCGGAGGCAAAGGTGAGTACATATACCAGCGAAACATAAAAATAGTAGAAGAATATACAGCAAGGGTCGAAAAGAAAAGCCCAGCCTTACCGTCCCCCTTTATAGATAGCCCAATTAGGTGAGATTGCGTCACGTTAGAAAAAATCCACACCCCTAGAGGCTTCACGGGCCGCTCATGGATCCCTCATATGACGCCTCACGTCATGGTGGGCTCATTCCTTGGCCCAGGTGGGCTACAAAAACATATCTCCTCACAAAACACAATTCAACTCCTGTTACTGCAACCTTTCTTCCTCAGGTCGTGCAAAACTCACATTTCCTCTCTATAAACAGGCATTCCTTTTCCTTTCTGAACTGCATTCCACTTTTCTCTTCTGTCGTCCATAGCTGGTCGACTTTCCAAAGACACACCTTACCATGACTATAGCACGTTTCTCCGTTTAACCGCGAGCGTCTGCCTGTCAAATTTCCATCCTTTCAATGGCATCCAAGGCTACATCAGTA